>VWZV01006371.1:320-35364 GCA_013397155.1 Irena cyanogastra | reverse complement strand
CTGAATTATAAAAAAGTTAAAAATTAGGGAAAAAATCCTCCTCCCTTGATTGTACCTTGGCGGCTAACGAAGTATAGGAGTTTAAGGTTCAAGTTCAGGAGTCCACTTGATTTTGGAACAGACTTTGGATCATCTTTTCTTGATATCACCTGTCAAATTGGAAAATAAAATTAACCATTCGGTGAACTAGAGAACAGAAAAACAAGAATAACTTTCTGCATGTGTGGTTACAAAGGATTGCAGAGGATTGGTAAAATTGAGTCCAATACCTACTCTGATAGCAGAAGTGGGTAATGAGTTTCCCATATCCCAGATAAATGACTCAGTGTGTGACATTCTATGCACTGAGGTGAAAAAGTCTGATATGACAACTATCAGCTTCATCTGCTTCCAGGCTTGCTGTCAAGACATCAGCATTTCTAACAGGAGTCAAACAGGGCAGGTTGTAGCATGATGGCTACAAGTTGGTTTTGTAACTTCAAGCAGGATATTTTCTGGTCTCTACAATGCATCTGAGAGATCTTTATTGTTCTCACACTTTTAACACCATTTCTGGTTTCTATAAGTTTTCATCAAGAATCACTCAAATCTAAGTGTTGTGGCATTCCAGATCCTGTAGCATTTTACAAGGAGCACAAACAGTGCAGCAATAATAGAGATGACAACCTGCTGACAGAGTACTTGTCCCTTTATGGCAGTTCAGAGAATAGTAAGAGATTTAAGTAATGAGCTGTATCATGTAATTCAGGATTTACTTCTCTGATATCATCTATGACAGTGGTCAGTTCCAGATTTATTAGCAGAGAGACTTTTTCCTTCATTAACTTCCTTTCTGGTTACTTTCCTTATTGGATATATAAATCCTTATTTGTTTTTATTTTTTTTTCATCTCAAAGGCATTCTGTTGCAGAAAAGTTTGAATCAGAACTGTGTACTGTGTGAAAGCAATTATTTTTATTATAATTTCTGAATTTTCCATCCTTCATGTGCTTAAAATTTTGAATTGGATGATCAATTGTATTTATGAACAAGAGTTGCAGCTGCATTTTGTCAATTTTTACACTAAAAATAATTGCATACAGTATTCATAAAGGAGACCAGTTCAAGACTCAAGTAAATCAAACACTATTCATAGCAGGTGTCTGTTATAGATCAGTAGCAGTGAATTTTTCACCTTTATCACATTTTTTTCCCTAGTGTTCTTCACAGATGAACATGTAAAAAGCAAGTAGATATGTATACATGAAAGGTGGAGTGATAAGATGAGGCTGGCAAATTATGGTGTAGAAAGGAACAGACAGGTGGACATGAATGGAAGAGGGAGGGAAGCCCATTGCCACAGCAATGTGGAAAATGCCCCATCCCTTGACAATGTCAGAAATCACAGTCAAAGCTTACTACCATCTGACGTGTTTCTATTTAGACTTGCTGGCCATCATCAAGTATTGATCTGCCATGCACAGTAGCTGTTAGTCTCAAAAGCATTGTTTTTTTTCTTGAAGGTAGCTATACTACTCAAATATTAATTAAAGTTAAATTGACAAAATTATGAAATTTAATAGCTTAATAAATTTCTACAACTTGGAACACAAAATTGGTACAATGTAATTTCACAGTGCTCTGCCCAATCTCAAATCTACTGAACTGTGAGGTTTATTGAAACCTCTTTTTTGGTCACCAAGCTTTCACCATAATTTCTAAACATTTAAATTAATTTAGCCTGAATGTGCACCTTACAATAAGAGCATTATAAAACTAATCGAAGTCTATAAAATAAGAACCAGTACTCCTTCAGCCATGTTTATCTCCTTCTCTGCAAAATTATATTTTCCTATATATTTAAATTTATATTAGTCTCCAATTCTGAAAATATTGCTGTGCTTGTTGTTCTAGCTTGGGATGTATCTTAGACAAGAAGTGAATAACATCTCACAGCATCCGAGAATCACAGAATCAATGAGGTTGGAAAAGACCTCAAGTCCAGATTGTGACTGAACAGCATCAATTTAATAAGTATGGGATGCTCAGTGCCACATCCAGTACTTCCTTAAACATCTCCAAGGGCAGTGACTCCTCTACCCCCTTAGGGAGCACATTCCAACATCTAGCCATTCATTCTGTGAAAAACTTCTTCCTAAATACGATGCATGTTCTAACTGTATGTTGAACAGAATAGCTAAAACAAGTAATAATGTTTCTGTGTGCTTTTGAATTAGAAAATGTGAATTTGATTTCAATGATTATTTATTTATTTAAGCTACCTGTGGATCAAATTCACAGTTCATAAAATAACAATTTGTGGTTTACCAGCTGGTTACCTTTCTATTTATCATTCTACTGTCATAATAATATTTTCACTGTTTAAAACTCGGTATCAATTTTCCCCTAATGAAGAAAACTCATTCTTCTACGTGTAATGCTTCACTGTGTTTTAGTTCTCCATGTTTTCTCTACAAGTCAATAGCAAAGAACAAATAAGAAAAGTTTTTTATACTTGTGCTGACTGTCATTTGTAGGTTTCAGCTGGTAATTTTCAGGAATCACTGGAATTCTTTGGAAAAGCATTGTCTTGTATAATCTGAGCATAAAATAGTTTCATGCTTCACCCTCCCTAAATTTCTTAATTTTTCATTTTATTCCTGAATTATGACAAATTTCAGAAATATCTATTTCAAAATTTATATTTCCCTCTTTTTGTGTGTCTCCATTCACCTGATTCTGTAACCTAATTTAAGAAAACCTTGTGTTTGCAGATGGATACAGTATTCAATGGGCACACCTTTCAAAATGTGTTAGGTACTCACTATTGAAATACTGGCAGTGTAATGCCTCTGCCCACCCAGGAACATTTTGCGTATCTATATTTTATTTTCAAACTTCTCATTATCTTATTTTTACTGGAAATGAAGCTGATAAAATGGATCCCTAATTAAAATGTGGTAAGAGGAAAAGTTTTGTTAAGTTTATCTATGCAAACATGTCACACATTATTTGGATATTTGCCCATGGGATGAAGAATTTGCACTGAATTTCCCTCACATTTTCTTGTAAAATTGCAGCCTAAGCTATAGCCAAATTTTCCATGCCTTAATCCTGAGATAGGGTTTCCTGAGGTACTTTCATGTTGCAGGCTAGCACCTAATGAAACAATATTTTTTCCAGAAGAATAAACTGCTTGCTTCATGTGCTATATAACTTGTTTACCTATTTTTATAACTTTTCTTTTTAATAGAAAAGGTATATTTACCTACCTGACTCTTAATTGAATTCGTCAAGTTTCTTGTTATATTATGCACCCAGTGTTAATGGCTATCATTGTTTACAATATCATCTGGATTCAAAAGATTAATTAATGTAAATTGGTTTCTAGTTTTTTAATAGACCCTATTTAATGAGACAACCAGATTTCAAGGCTTACTCTATATTTGGAGTTATACAGAAACAGTGGCTATGGATAAGACCTACTGCTACTAATATTAATTCTTATGCTAATGGAAAATAACTACCCTCTGCATTTGTAAGTATTGCTGTTCTGTTAATTTATTAGTAATAATACAAAAGGAAAAGAAAAATGGAAAAAGAGAAAGAGAAAGAAAAAGAAAAAGAAAAAGAAAAAGAAAAAAAGAAAAAGAAAGAGAAAAAAGACAAAAAAGACAAAAAGAAAAAAGAGAAATAAAAAAAGCTTGTTCCTCTGTTTTTCCATCTGTACTTTAATTTTCTCTCTGGAATTCTGCACAACTCCTGAGAACCAGAGGGAGTGACATTATATATGCTGCAGGCATTTTCAGCAGGTAGGAGAGTTCAGAGAGAGGACCTGGAATTTTATCTGAATTCTTGCAGCCTCCTCCAGAGCGGTCAGCTGCTGAAATAAATAGAATAACTGTATGTAGAAATTCATGCATACTGGCCAGCACAATGCCATCTTCCTAGCGTGTCTCTCCTTGGAATAATATCATGCTGCCAGGCTTGGTCTGTGCTGTACCACAAGTATCAGAAGCTTCTCTTCTGGGAAAGGCAGTCATGCTTGCTAGCTGACAGGGCAGATTGACAAACACTCTTTATTTATAAGATTTTTTTTTTGTTTTAAGTTCATATGCATATAATTAATTTACACTTTTTTTTTAATGCATTACAGACCATGAAAAATTGCTAAATCTTTAGGGTGCCATTAGCAACTCATTCAATCAGTCAGAAAAAATATCAAATCCTTGTGCTTGGTCAATATGTGTGAGAATGGGATTTGGCTTTCACTGGGAGCAGGGCTGGCAAGTGCAAGGAGCTGAGGGAACCCCCATGTGCTTGGGGCAGGAGCAGGGCACAGCCACGTCCTAGGCAGGCACAGCCCCGACACAGGTGCTTACGGGGCTGGGGAAGGCTCTGGGGAGAAGGTCCTGTGTTCTGTTCAGCACAAAGCTGAGCAGGGACAGAGGGGCTGAAAACAAAGAGAAGATTCTCCACAGTGATTATGGTGAGTCAGTTGGTCCAGTCCCTCCCTGGAAGCTTTCCAGTTCCCATGGGATGAAACACTCATCAACCAGGTCAACGAGAAGAGCGTTGAACTGGAGACCCACTGTGCTCCCTAATGAACTGAAATCCCCAGGAATCAATTCTATGGTCTTACAATTATTTTCAAATTATGGAATCAGTCTCTGGATTATTATTTTATTACAGGGAAAGATTTTTCCTCTCTTGGTCAGTCAAAATTATACTACTTTATGTAGTGAAGAATCTTTTAAAGAAATGGACTTGTAAGTTCTAATATGATCACAAATTATGATCTCCCTGTTTCCTGCTAAATATAAGCAGAGAATCACAGAATCACTTAGGCTGGAATAGACCTCCAAGATCATGGAGTCCAAGCCCTGGCAGATCACCACCTTGTTGACTAGACTATAGCACATACCACACATAGCTTTTTCTGGTACACCTCTAGGGATGGTGACTCCACCACTTCCACGAGCAGTCAGTTCTAAAGTTTGGCAACACGTTTTACAAGGAAGGAAGGAAGGAAGGAAACTTTAAAGATGCTTCAGCATGTAAGATCATTTCGTATAGATATGAAATTTAGATATTTCATATAGATATATTTCATATAGATATTTCATATAGATTCCATATCCATATAGATATTCACCTTTTTTTCTCTATGTTCTCTTCTTTATAGACATTTGCATTTCTACTTTTTTGGTAAACACCAGAGATGAACTTATACAGGTTATGTAGTATCTGTGATTAATTTGCTAACTACATAAATAACAATTTTCCATCCTCTGTGCACAAAGTTTTACACTGTGTGTCATTTGCACATTTTGATATTTATGTCATTTTAATTACAGCAGACAAGTTATTTATTCCTGGTATAAATTTGCTGAAGAATGCTGAATTCTGGTTCGTCTGCAGTGTAAGCCTCCTGTTTCCCCTTCTGTCATCAGCATTCAGCTGGGGAGATTAGATTAGATTTAAAGGGCCCCATTATTCACTGTTTACACATCGTGATCATTGATTAAGTTAGTATGGGTATGCAAGGAATGTGGAGGAGATTGAAAATCAGGAGTGAGCTTTGTCCATTGTGACTTTAAAACACGCTCAGAGCAAATCCTACTTATATTTAGTTGTAGTGCCTCATAGTTGATAATTTTTTTCATACTTTTTAAAAAAAGGTGCAATAACAGAATTGTTTTGAGCACTGCCTTCTAGCTGAACATTACATAAAGAATTTACCTGAGCAAATCCTAGTATTTGTCTGTAGCAAGCAGCCCTAGTTCATGCCATGATGTTACAAAGATTGTAGATCATATCATGATCTAAGACTTAATTTATTCTGTGAAGTGATTGAATTTAAACACTGACATCTAAGAGTAAAAGTCAAATTAGTGCTTCCAAAAAGATCTTCTTACCTAATATGTAGGATCAATGAAAATATGCATAAAAAATTACTTGGTTTTGTTTTTGTATAATATGTGTATTGACTTGAAACCTCTTTGATAAATAAAAAGGTAAAAAATTATTCTGTAAGTGAGAGAACAAGCATGCTGTCTCTTCTGATCCTTCTTCCTGGTTTAGGCTTTATGGCACAAGAGGAAAAAATCTTCAATATTCTGTTGTTAGGCAGTAGTTGATACATGTATTCTATATTGCAGATAATCTGTATTGTAGATAGTTAATAGAGAATTTTATGTTCAGAACAGCAGACGCTATCCTCTTCTGCATCTCATTCACTACCTCATTCACTCCTTCACCAAGAAGCTTTAACTGGTCAGTGATTGGAAGATATTGATCTGCAAGTCTACAGCAGGATCATCAATATGTATTCTTTCAGTATAAGAACTAGCATGCTCAGGTAATTAGCATTATCCATCCTTCCGGAAGCAAAATTGCATTATAAACATTATCAACATTGCCAATATTTTTCTTTTCCTGTCTTTCTCATATTCATCAGAGACAGGACAATGTGCCATTTTTAGGTTAAATGTCAATTTTATGACTCTATCATTTTCACTGTTCATAAAACAGATTTTCAGTAATTAAGGATATGAAATAACTATTAATTAGGTTCCTCTTAAATTAACTAAATGATAAAGATTAGTATCTCTCCACCTATGATAGTTTTCACTAGTGGACATTAAGTGTCTCTCTATGGTCTCAATTTCTAGAATTTTTCTTTACATATATTCATAGCCATTCTCCAAGGATATCAGATTCTTGCCTAGCCAACCATTAATTTTATGATATGTAGAAATTATCTAAAAATGTAATTATGCAATCAGTCTATGACTACATTTTGACAGTGCTACTTTTACCAATCACACTCAGTTGAAGCCTATTAGGAGTTCTCTCTATTAAAGACAAAATAAAATGCCTTCATGAGTTTTCTGAGAAATCCTAATGTAGAAAGTCATCTTGCTTGGAAAAAAGAGCTTGAGTCAGATAAGAGAAGGGTGTTTTTCAGAAAAGTAAACCTAAAATACCTTTAGACAAAGTAAAAGCATTATAAATTGTGTGCTGTTGTTGTGAGGGATTTTTCACTGTTTGTACAGTGGCATGGGAGAACCATGAAGGTAAGTGATTCAATTGTCCTCATCAGTGTTGGAGGAGCTGAGGACTCAAGAGACTTCTCACAGCCTCCAGTGGTATCTGCCTGAGAAATCTCTTAATCCATCAGGCTGTTGGTAAAACAGCCTGTGTCTTCAATCTGCCTGAGCTATCATTAACTGAGATCATAGGAGAATAGTTTTCCAAGGCATGCTTGCACTAGGAGTTCTGGTTCCTTGCAGAGCCTAATTTGCAGGTACTGTACCTAAAACACATCATACATAGCCCCTGAGACTGGGAGAAAATATGATAGTATACAGGATCCTAGAGAACAAGTGCATATCCTAAGAAGCTGGAAGTTTAGTGTTGATAGTACTAAGTTGAAAAAGAAGAAAAAAAAAAGAAATATCTCTGCTGATTTGGTAGGACTTAGTGAAAATTAAGTTTTAGTACTCAACTGTGCTCAGACCTGTGGATATTTATGTGTATATTGTTCAGTAAGGCTGTGAAATGCTTATATTCAGGCGATTATTTGATGCTTGTACACACTAGTCATGTCAATAGCATGGAAATACCAGTATCAGAATCAGTGTTGTGTTCTGAATGGTATCAAAGTGCAAAACTGCCCTTGCTTTGCAGCCTTAAAGATGTGCAAAGTTCTTTAGAAAGACTACAGGCTGCAGAAGAAAGTGTCAAAGCTGAAAACATGGATCCAATGAACTTGCTGATGCTTCCAAATACCATTTGACATTTTCCAGTAGATAATTTAGAGCTGCAGGAGATACAAAAGGCAATGGGACAAACAGCCCAAGGAGGAAAGGTAATAAATACCAATATTTTGCTACAGCATCTCTATTTTTTAAACTCTGCGAGCATTTTGGTGGAAGCTGCAATTATAGTAACACAGATCAGAAAAGAGAAATATGAAACACCATGGAAAGAATGCAGAATATGCACATGAGAAAGCACATCCTGAGCAGGGTGATGCAGGAATGTGCTGTCCATCTGCAAAGATAAATTACTTGAAAAATCTTCACTGCTAAATGGAAATAGGAAAATGAGGGAATATGAGATACTGCGATTACTTTTCTTCCTTTTTTCAGCTTCGAAAATTTCTTAGACTGAGTGTTTTGCTAGTAAGACCTATTCCTCAGAGATGTCGTTTTGCTTAAGGGCAAGCCCTTTAGTCTTCAGTTTGTGTAGAAGTGATCTATCAAGAAAGTTAGGGAAAATAATGAAATGCCACTGGGAATATTTTATCTTTGGATTTTCATCTCAGCTGTGAAAAGGCAAAAAATTTGCAAGATCCTTTAAAAGGTCTAAAAAACCACTAGAACTTTAGATCATTTATATTCATCTGAATCTACTTGTGAGTCACCCAACTCAGGTCATTATTCACTTCACCTTCTAGCACAATTTAGAGGCTCTGATCTAAGAGAAACCAAAGCATTAATTTTACTATACCTAAGCTATTTATATCTAGTTATGGCATCATAATAGTCCCTATATAGTTCTTTCAAAAAATACGTGGACATATGTGGCAGTGCATTTTATTCTGAAGACTTGAGAACTACAGAAAAAAGGAAAGGCTTTGCACAGTACTTACATACAGACAGTCTCTGGAGAAAAAAATTCCTGGTCTATTAAAAGCCTACATAAATTATGCTCTTCTTCAGCCATATGGATACTTTAAATTATTAAAAAAAAAATCCAGGAAATATAACATCAATTTTCTGCACCTATATGGGAAAATTTATTTAAGTCATGTGCTGTGTGCACTCTGTTCAGTTCAGAAAGTTAGCTGATAGTCTCAACTCTGATAGTCTCATTTTCTAGCAGCTTGCTTACTTGTAGGTTTTTGCATGACAGGCTTTTAAACAGAAATGTACAATAAATATTGTAGCTCTATTGACAGCTTGGGTAAATCAGTTGTAAAACTGTGCAGTGCACGTGAGAAAATGGTCCATTTTGATAATCTGTATTCTACACACATGGTTTACTGTCATGGTTTAGGAATGGTACTTCCCATTCAGTGTTCCTGCTGAAACACCCCAAACAGTGCACTGTTTGCTCATTCCTCATTCCCTCCCCTGGTGGCCAGTTGGAGAGGATGATTGGAAGGACAAAAGGTATCACAAGCTGCTATAAGAATAATTTACTGGAAGCAGCATTAAGATAAGAAAATGAACAGTAACAGTATCAACATTAAGAGCAAAAGTGTACAAGAGGTGAACGATTCACATGCAAGTGCTCACCACTATAACACGTGGAACCCTCAACAAAAACAAAGCTTGCCAGACTATCTGACCTGGAAGGGACTCCCCTTCCCTGAACCCAAAAATGGCATGAGGTGGTATAGACCCCTACAGGGTCCTGGCCATGCCACTCCTTGCTACTGCCAGAACCATTTACAAACTCTTTGGTATCACCTATTCCATTCCTTACTCTTTTCTGTACCTTCTGCACACAGCTCCACGCAGCAGGGATGAACACTTTTAGCTTTGGAGGAAACAGGGACTGATGAGCATCAGTTTATTGCTATTTATGATTTATGATAGAATTTGAGAGGAAATAGGGCAGAAAACTGTAGTTGCACTTTGTCTGTGTAAAGTCTGCCTGAGATTCAGAATTGGGACATTCTTCTTATATGTTAGATGCCTTGCGGCAATAACAACAGTAGAATGTTAAAGGCCATTTCTGAACCACTGCACATGCTGAAATCCTGTTCTGCAAGGTGCTCAGTGTCCCTAGCTTATTTCAACAGTGCCAGGATTTATGGAGAACATGTTTATTCCAGATACTGTGAAGAGAAGTGGTGTTTTTTTTCAATAGTAACTTACGATTGAGCAATGCTTTCATCATCCTTGTTATAAACTTGATGCCTTCAGTAAAATAGGAGAGAATCAATACAAATAAAAATGTTAATACTCATTGGAGCTGCTATTCACAAGATTATTAAATATTCATCTATTAAAACAGCTCAAGGCAGTCAAGGAAACTATGCCATACACAAAGCAACTAGACCAATACAATTCCTTTTTGGAAATATTCCATACAGCAAATAGATCTTCCATGTTTAGATATATTGCTTTTACAGTATAAAATATTTAAAACCAAAACAAAGGCACAATAATAAAGAGGATTTGCTCTGAATTTCCTAATATTTTTGTCATTCCACAGTATATATTTCATCATTTATTTCTCTATAATTTTTCTGCTTGAGTTTATTGTGTGTCTGCACAAGATGGGCACAGGTACTGGAATAGAAGGATTGCATTAAGTGAAGAGTACGCAACTGTGCACAGCGGAATGTAGTGGATACATTTCTGAATTCTACTTGTCTAAACAGTATTGGCTCTAGAAATTGCATTAGTTCTGTTTAAACACTTTATTCAATCATCCATCCAAGCACTCTGAGGGCTACTGAGCATGAGAAGTTCTGCCATATCTTTTGACATTACACAGATTCATCCTATGCTAACCTCATTAATGAGTCTAAGAAACAAACTGAAAGGCAGTGAAGGTTAAGGAAAGCCTTAAGAGAAGCATTTAACTTTTTTTTATTCATTGCATGCAACATGGGCAACAAACAGGAGGAAGTGGAAGCCATGGTGCGGCTGAACAGCTGTGACCTAGTTGCCATTACCAAGAATTAGTGGCAAGATTCCTTCCCATAACTGGGATATTGATGGCTAAAGGCTGTTCCAAAGGGGCCAAAGAGGAACAAAGGGTGGAGGAGTTACTTTCTACATCAGAAATGGGAGAGAGATTGTCTCTGAAAAACAGCCCTGAGCAGGTCAAAAGGTTATGGGTAAGAATTAGAGGCCAGGGCAACAAAGGGACTGTTGCGGTCCCTATAGGCCCCTGATCAAGGGGAGGTTACTGATGAGACTTTCTGGGTGCAGCTACAAAACACCCCTGCATCTCTTGGAAAAGTAGCACAGCAAGCTGTAGTCAATCCAGAAGACTCCTGGAATGCATGGAGCTGGTAGCAGTTGAGAAAATGATAGAATATTTTATAGTCAAATCAATGTTTTATGTAGTTAAGTATTAGGACAAAGGCTTCTAAACCGTGTGTTACCAATACATGGCTTTTCACCTAAATTCTCATGTCTCCTTATGAGTGAAACAATTACTTAAATCCCCTGAAAGTTAATGCATCTATTTGGAAGACATGGGCTGTCAACATGTATGTTACCTCTGTTACCTTTATAGAGCTGTTTCTGCAATTACTCCTACTATTCAGAAAGTAAGAGGTGAAGCAAAGTGACAATGATTTATGTTAAATTTCAGAAACTTTTAGTTTCTGAAACGCTTCTTGCGTTTCTTTATAATTTTATTTTCAAACTTATAATTTCTATTGTCAAGCCTGAAGGAATGCTTGCAGCAGACCCGCTGTGCAGGGGATGTTGTTTTTTCACTCTTGCTGAAAAGATGGGAACACAGTATTTGGCAGGCCATTTTTCATGTATCTAGAAATGTTAAAAAATATCATGAGAACCAGGAAAATAATAACAGTGAATTATTTTGCTGAAGTGTTACCCAAGGCTTATTTCAATCAGCATTTATTCACAGAAATTGTTTATGGGGTATTAAGTTGCATAAACTTTCATCGTAACTCTTTGTTGTTGTATGCAGTCCATGACAACCATCTGCTTAGAATGACATGCTTAGGGTTTTCTTAGTCTCATTCAGTCTAACTGATATTAAAATATTGACAGCAACAGTTTCTATGGTGCCCACAATTTAACGAATGGGCTGCTGCTATGTAGGCTCTTTTTGGAATAAGATTGCAACTTTATACAATAACACACATACAATCTGGAACTAAATATATTTTTACAAAAATAAAGACATAAAAGAAGAACTAAATGAAAATTTTAACTGCTCAAATATTTTAGATTCCTAGAAATAAACCCTATATTTTACTTTAATGATTCAAGTGTAACATGTAACTTCTAAGACAATAGAATATATTTACTGACTTTTGCTTTCATTCTCACATCGGGGTTTCTTTTTTGCTTTGTTTTCCATTAGGTAACAATTTTTTTTTTCCTGGAAAGATACGGGTGCTCTGGCATATTTCAGTAGAACAACTTTTGGAACTCAGGGGATTAGTATTGTTTCCTTCTGCTCCAGCTCAGGGAATTGCTGAGGACATCTTCTTTTCATGTCTAAACTGTTAGTTTAATTCTACAATGAGAAAAAGACGAGGGAAAGTTGTCATAGATGATTTTTGTTCCACACAGAAAGGTGTGCTTTTGGTTCAGTTCCTAAAAGTCAGATGTCCCAGTCATAAAGCATCCCAATTTACTATAATTGCTTGGGTGTTGCTGTTCTTGTTGTAGATTTTTTTGTGTGGTTTGTTTATTTGGTGGGATGCTGAATCAATTAATACCATCTGAGAAACTGATAAATCCTTTTCTTTATTTGCATCCATAACAGCTCCAACTCACAGATCTTGTCTCTCAGTGAAATCTGAGCTGGGGTTGTACAGCTGTGCTAGGGGTGCCCAAGTACAACAAATATCTCAGTCAGTCTGGAGCGTGGCCCTCTGTAGTGGTTTTGGCTCACTAATTTGAGACTTTTTTGTCTAATGCGCTAATTAATGTGGTGGGTTCAGTGTTGGCTGAATGCCAGTGCACCCACTAGAATATACTCACTCATTTCTTGTCGTGGAATACGATCAGGAGGAAGGCAAAGAATATCATCTAGATCTTATAGAATAACTCCATGCCAATAAGCAGTTAGGAAAAACTGGGAAAAAATATGTGGAGAACTTATCTATTTATGGTATTTAAATTTGAACCTACAGGTATATGTGGATTCCAACATTCAGACCTTGGAGAAACTATCTCTGCAGGTCAGACAGATTAATATCTTGTCTTTTTACAACTGATATTAGAGAAACTATTGAGAAAATTTTCTTTGAATAAAATTAGTTGTGGCAGGTGCAAACAGTCCTGACTCATCCCTTCCCATAAAGAGAACCTAATTTTCTCACTTTTGTGAAGGTTAAATGATGAAGCATTTCACACTATATATCAATTAAAATAAGTTACACCCAAAATCTCCAAAATGCTGTGGTTGGCTATGGATGAGCCCCATTGTCTGCACAGCAGATAGTGGAACCTTAGTAACCCTTTGCAGGAATTTAGATGACATACTCTTGCCAAAAAGCAGTAATATTGGTAATTCCTCCAGATGTGTGTAGAACAGAGATTGAGGGAAATTATTCCAGGAGGATTATTTCTCCCCCGTTAAGTGACAGTCTCAGCTGGTGCAAACATAGTTTGCCACAAAGCATTACTTTCTTTTATTCTGGTTTATTATTGCTTGATTGAATCCCAAAGGAATGTAACAGAGCAAAAATTTTGCCCAATGAGGTGAATCTTGACAGAAACCACAACTAAGACAAAAGGAAAATGAAAAATCAGCTTAGCCTTTTCACAGGAAAGTGGTCTATTCGTAAATGTTTAATGGAATAAGAACCCATGTAAGCCTTGGATGATTTGCCTGAATGTAATTTTCCTTTGGGTCTACTTTTAATTCTGCAGAAAGAGTGTTCTCAATATGAAACAGAAAATGAACAAAATGCCAAGGCTCAAAGATCTCACTGAGGGAAAAAAAAGAAAAAGGGAAAAAGAAAAAAAAAGAAAAAGAAAAAAAAGAAAAAGAAAAAGAAAAAGGAAAAAAGAAAAAGAGATAAAGAGAAAAAGGAAAAATGTTGAGCCCACACCAAGGGCAAATGAAATAAATATGCTTCACTGGTAGTGAACAGCAGTTTTTCAGGGAATATGATTTTATACATTTTGTATCCTATTCATTTTCATGACACTGATGAAGAAATATTAAAACTGTGTGAGTGCTGAGGACAAATTAACTTATCAATTACATGTATGGGACAATTGAGACTGAGTTTATTTCACCATTTCCAATTTCAATAAAACTGTAATTACTAACTTGTGGTATCTTCATGGAAATCTGCATTTATTACCACTTAATTTGAAGTCAGTGACTGGTGTATACTTAACTTTTCTGCCATCTAATGCAGAGTTTTAGGAGGCAGCTTAGAATCAAGCAGCCTCTCTTTTGAATGCTCGTAGCAGGTTTTTCTCTGCACTTGTCTGAGCTGAATTTTGCCTGTGACAGTAAAGAAATTGCTTTAGTTCAAAACAGTACAGAGAAATTAAAATTTACTCAAGGGCTTTAGTGTCTCTGCCTTTCTTTTATTGTCCTTGTAGGTGTATATCTCCTTTCTTTGAATGCATATGAGGTTGCATTACCTCAGGAATAAGTTCTGCCACTGCTACATTGAATAATACTTTATTTTGAGTGCAGTCTCACAGAAACTGATAGATGATACTTCATGTGAATCAGTCTGGAATGTTGTAGGGAAGTGCTGGCAGCAACCTGTTTCTTGCATCCTTTTTAAAGTAAAAGAAGTACAAAATCCATTATTACTCTGTTTCTTACAATAAAAGACAAAGGAATGAGGACACATGCTGGAAAAAAGCTTTGTGGATTCCCTTGTTCCAGGGGAAAGAAGTTTGCACTTGCCAATTCTTTGTTCTCTTATTAGCTTGGGTTTTTTTGAGGGCATGGGTTATGGCAATCTGCTCCTTCCTCCTTATGACCTGAAATCTGCACAGTATATGGACCACCCACAAGCGACCTTACAGAATGATAAGATCATGAGTGGCAGCAAACCAGATCAATCAGCATCATGCATTTGGAATCTGTGTTGATTGATGTGTGGTCATGTACTGGAAATAAAATAAATCATAGGCCAAAATTTGTCTTTCATAACACTTATTCTAAAATAAATAAAATACAGAGTTTAAAAAAAAGAAACTGTTGTGTACATCCAATACATGACCCACACATAATAGGAAGTGGTGGTCTAACAAACAGAAGAATGTGATCATCTGCAGAGGTACTTCTTGATAGTTTTAGGTGCTTTGATGAGGGAATTAAAAGTTTGTGTAATAAATTTGCTGCAGAAAACAAAACTGGATTAAGAATTGCATTGGAGAAAGGGTTTAAAATGCAAAATCACCTTGAGAAATTAGATATATGGTATGGGAAATAGGATAAAATTTAATAAGATAAATACGAAGAACTTTATTTCTGTGGTAAAAATAGACAGCAGTCTACACACTGGAGGGAAGGGATACCATCCAGAGGGACCTTGACAGGCTTGAGAGGTAAGCCAGTGAAAACCTAAAAAAAGTAAAATAAGCAAGGCCCTGCACCTGGGTCTGGACAACTCCAGATATATTAACAGGTTGGGTGGAGAAGTGATTGAGAGCTGTCCTTCAGAGAAACACTTGGTGGTGATGGTTGATGAAAGCCTCAACACGAGCTGGCAGGGTGTGCTCAGAGCCCAGAAAACCAATGGAATTCTGGGCTGCATCCAAGGCAGCATGCCCAACAGGTTGAGGGAGGGGATGCTGCCTCTACTTTACTCTGGTGAGACCCTTCATCCTGCTGGAACACTGCATCCTGCTCTGGTGCCTCCAGCACAAGCAAGACATGGAACTGTTGGAGCAAGTCCAGACTAGAGCCAGTAAACTGATAAGAGGACTGGAGCACCTCCTTCACAAAGATAGGCTGGGAAAGTTGGGGCTATTCAGCCTGGAGAAGGGAAGGCTGTGTGGAGACCTCACTGCAACCTTCCAGTGTCTAAAGGGGCCTACAAGCTGGAGTGGGACTTTTTGTTGGGAGCTGTAGTGATAGGACGAGGAGGAATAGGTACAAACTGAAAAAGGGGAAATTCAGGTTAGCTGTTATGAAGGAACTTTTTACTCTGATGCTGATTAAACACAGTTTGTCCAGCAAGGTTGCAGATGCCCCAGTCCCGGCTGTGTTCAAGGCCAGGTCAGGTCGAGGTCTGAGCAACGTTGTCTAGTTGGAGTGTCCTCATAATGGCAGAGGGGTTGGGAATAAGCAGCCTTTAAGATGCATTCCAATCCCTTAATATTTTGTGATTGTAAGAAATTCAGGATAATATTAGCTGTTTAGAAAAAACCCTGAAAAAAGATTTTTTTCAGATGATGGTGACAAAGAAGTTAGCAATGAATGATCAAGGTTGTAAAAGGAGATGCTAGGTTGTACACCAGGATGAAATGTGAACAGAGGTTGTTAGAAATATTAAAGAATTGTTCCTTTTAAGAAAATACTTACCAAATACTTACCAAAACACAGTAAGGCATTGCATTGGTAGGTTGTTTTTTTCCCCTTGTTTCGTGCAGCTTGAGAACGATGTACTACATTTTGAAGAACATATGGATCACTAAAAGGGATCTGAAAGAGCTGGATGAGACAGATTAGGGGTATGAAATCAATCACTTTTGTGAGGAAGTTAAAGAGCTTGGGACATTTAATTCTAAAGATAATAAAAGAACACAGAGGAAAAAAACAGAAATCAGGTATACCAAGGCTTTTGCAATGATCAGAAAGAATATATTGACTTAAAATGCAGCATAAAAAATCACAAAGGACTTTTCAATTTATTTTTATTTCAATTCATAAAGGTAATAAAACAATACAATGAATCACTTAAAAGCCTGGGGAGTCTGTGTAATGAACAAATGATAAAATATATCATATGTTTTAAACAGTGACAATAATAGGCTATTCCCTAGATCTTTTCCAGTCTATTTTTCTATAATTTTAATTATAAGAATCAGAACAGGAAGATTTTCTTAATTCACTGTTATCTAGTAGTATGACTTTTAACCTCATATTTGGCAGACATGTGCTGTAAATCCTTAGGAAATACCAGTTGTGAAGGCATCAATGTTAAGAGCAGTATTTTCCCTTTAAAGTAGCTTGGGTAGATGGCACAGTTGATTTAATGGGTTGCTCCCTTATTGCTACTACTTGTTCTACTAATTCACACTGTGTTAATTTATACTTTCGCTTAGAACTTCAACATCAAATGGACATTTTTATAAATAAGTATACTATGAGTGTAGGGTGGGTAAAGAAAAATCACTGAGCTGTGGAGCGCACTTTTGAAAACATTTAAAATCTTTTACTCAAACCCCACAGCCCAGGAATTTTAGGGGAGTAGCTTTGATATAGTCAGTATAAAAATATCTCAGTAATAATCTGGGTTTTTTTGGTTTTTTTTTTAGAGTTTAGGAGAAAGATGCATAAGTGAGAAGGGAAGAAATTAAAATACTGATGAAATGTTATGATTTTATTTTAAAACTTAGTATTAAATTACTATTGCCGTCATGTCTCTTTGTGTAATTTTCAAGCTGCAGTCAGTTTCTATTGAAGTTTATGGAAATATTCTCACTAGATTTTTTTTTTTTCAGAGTGAATACAGAAAATACAATCATAGATTGGTAGACTTTACCTTTGGATAGACGGGCACAACAGGCATAACTGAAGCACATTGTAACCCCCTCTGTTTACATTTGCCCAGAAGCAGATGCAGAACATAAAAAACAGGGCTCAAAATCATGAGTCCTGCTAGCTCATGATTTAAACTTTTAAATTTGTTTAGAGTATGAAGTAGATGACTGCAAAAAATATGTCAGCAAAACCCACTATTGAGGTATTGTTGACTTTTGAAAGAGCAGGCACTATTCACAAACAGATTTCTTGTATAGGAGACAAAGCCTTCCTCTCCTGACATGCTCTGAACAGCACTGAGTCTCTGCACTCTGTCAGTGGTACTTCTGAGGCTGTTCATCCCTCATGTGTGAGATGATTTTGACTGGTTGTGATGTCAAATGCTGTGATGTTATAAGAGATACATAGTCTCTACAAGAAATTGGATTAGTTTAAAATCAATCACGGATACCATCCAGAAACTTCATTAAAGTTTAGAACTTCTTCTTTTGGCAGAACCGTTTGTTCCTGTCTAGAGGAAAAACAATGAATATACAATACAGTGAAGAGAAACAAAAAGAACAATTAGGTACAAAAGGTTACACCTCCACTTAAGTTCAAGAACTGAGAAAGCACAGGATGTGAAATAAGTTTGCTATTGTAATAAATGTTGCATTATCGTAAAGAGAAATATGATACACAAAAGCAATAAAAAGAGAATTATTAAGTCAGATGTTCTATTTGCATATTAATTTAATCACATCAAAGTATATCTTGCATGTAAAAATCTGATTAGAAATTATTTTCTTATGGTCTGTGTTTTTCTGTCTAGGGCAATACTGCTTTTTTCTGTAGCCAAAGCAAGGGAAGAGGAACCAAAATGTTTAGCCTAAAGCTTTTAATTTTGCCTATGTTTTGGACAGTAAAATCCCACAGTGGTTAATGTCAGTGATAACTGGTTAAAGTGATTTGCCATCAAGTTCAATTTTGATGTTTTGCACAATCTGTATAACTTCCCTCTTATGCCTCAGGTTTAATATAATTCTTGTGTAGAATATTTCTCTGAAGCTGATGTAGTCAGTCCGACTCTTTGCCCCGTTTTGAAAAAAAAATTGTTGTGAGTAATAGTGAACAGCAGTGAAGCAGACATGCAATCTTCTTCCTTATCATTACAGGTGGATCATGCAGGCTTCCTAACAACTTCCTTTGTCTGCAGGGTTTATGAAATTAACACCAACCTTTTTGTCCCCTTTCTCACTGCACTTCTTTACATTAGTATATACTTCATCTCTCTATACTTCATCTCTTCCCCACTTCTTTCCTATCTTTCTCTGCTTGATCTTGCTCTAGTTCTGCAATCCACCCACTGTGACACAGAAATCCTGTTTGTATTGCACTATTGTGAAGGGAGTACACATAATTTTACATAAAAGAAGTTTTTTGTCAGGGACTTTTCCATCTTGCTTTTATATAAATACAAAAAAAAATAATCAGGATATGATAAGAAGATGGAGGAAGGCTGTGGGGTAAGTGATGGAGGAGTAATGAGGAGTACAAGCAGCAGTACTACCCATTTTTCTTTCTTAAAATTAGATGTCTCTGTATCCGTGAAGTAAAGGCATGAAAAATCTGACCAGAAAATCTGAAAAATCTGACTGGTGATTTAGAGAACGACCTGTGTAGGAATAAAGCAAGACTGATGTGGTGAGAATAGTCACAGGCTGCACCGTCTCAGCCTCAGTGATAGGGTCTGAAGATGTACATGTGAGTGCACAGAAAGTCTATACCTGAGATGCACATGTGTACTACTATCATCACATGCATTTAGAACAACCCACTTTGCTAAAATAGAGAGCAAGTAGACAATAATTTCTCATGTTTTCTAGCCCTCTCCCTTTTTATTGTATGCTGTACTTAAAGTAAGGAGATTCCCTAAATAAATCGTGTGTATACCTACAAGGGCTAAATAATTCTTTGCTATTATGGCTACTTAGAAGGATATATGTTCCTGATTTGTTTGATCTAGCTGTGCAGATTTAATGAAAAGCAGTCATTAATTTATCGGGTTCAAAGAATACTTTCAAGAATAATGCATTGAAATCTTCTTTCACACAGCAAATTAATTTTTTTTTTAACTTTTATGTAGTTTTAAAAAAAATCACACACATAAGTGAATGTTTTTCCTTTCTTTTAATACTTGTCTGAAGCAACAATAAAATATAACCACAGCTTTTTTTTCAATCAACAAAAAAAAATTTTAGTGCTTCTTTTAAATTAATGTTTCTAATTAATTTCTTTATCCTGTTCTCATTTTTTGCTGAGATTATAAATTTCTGAAGATCCCTTAGTGTAATTGTCTCTCTACACTACTTTAGAACTTTCACTGGAAAAATATTATTCTGATTTAGAATAATTCTTTATGTATAGATTGAGATGAAAAATTACTAATCCTGGAAAAAGTGGAGATGAGAAATTCATGTGCTAGTGAGACTCATAATTTTTGGTCCATTACTTGGCACCAGTGCTATCAGTGCTGTTCTTACATTAGGAAGAACGCTATTTTGCTCCTAAGATTTTGGTTTGCCTTTTTATGTCATATCCTTAAAGCTTTGAAAAAATTGTGCCCTTTGGAATACTTTGTCATTGATAACATCCTTTAGATATATGGTAGGAGGGTCATTTTTGAGAGCCTCACTCCAAAACCTCACTTTTTTCTAAGAGATGCCCATGGGCAATGGGCTGAGTCAATGTGCAACCCTCATAAAACTGATAATTACTACACACCTAAAAATATTTGGCAGCTAATTGGAATGTTGTAGAGATTTTGCTGCCACATGAATGCATTTATGTTGAAATCTAGGGATAGATAGCAATATAATCATGATGAACAGAGTAAGCACAGAGGAAGTTTATGCTTCGGTTTATGTAGTAAAAGCATCATATTTCCTGTGTGGTATAGATGTGGGCACTACTCAGACTTTTCCCCACACAGTTTAAGCTTTGTATCTGTGCCATAGTCCAAGGAGGGCTAGCTTTAAAGCACTGGCAGAGCAGGCAGGATGCAAACAATCTGCAAAGCTGATGCCAGCAGAGGTGGAGGGTGACAACAGGAGCAGTGCCTGCTTTCCCAGACACCAATTCTTTCTGCATACACATTTCTCTGTTTTACCTCCAGCAAAAAGCCCTGAGCACCAGTCTCTGCTTCATTTCCATTCCTCTTCCTCAACCCCTTCGATTTGCTGCTGGACTACCTTTGGTTCCTTCTTCTCCCTCTCACTCTTTCCACACACCAAAGGAAAAGAAGTGAATGCTAACGTATGAAGGGGCTGAAAACAAGAGCAGTCAGGGAGATCCCGGTGTCTTTACTCCTGAGACTCCAAATAAGCCCACCAACCCCTTTCATCTCTCATCCAGTAGCAGGCTGAACCGTCCTACTTTCTGTATACTGTATGAAAATTCACCAACAGCTGAGAAAGAATTTTTGATTGCTTCTCAGATGTGATAGCACCAATATTATTAACACCGTGGACCATGAAGCCAAGAGGATTTTTTTTTCAAGCATTTTATCCTTAATCTAATGAAGATTAGATCATGTTACTAGAAAGTTGTGAAATAGATTCCTTGATCTGTACATTTGTTGGGGTGTATTTTTTGCTTTGCACATTTACTGTCTGTTTTGATTACACTTAAATTCTAGCCTGTTATCTTCCTCTTCCTTACTGTGATTTCTCAACTCCCTGAAGTACCACTACATTTTGCCTCATAAAGCATTTTTTAGCCTTTCCAAGGTTTCATACCTGTTTAACTCGGTGAAGTTCAGAGAATCACAGTGATAATGATCAAAGACATCAAATACTTTCCAAACGAGGGGCTAGTGGGTAAGGTAGAGCTCTGATCTGGAGAAGAAATAGTTGAAGGGAAAAACAAAGAAGTCTAAGAAACCTTGGAGAACTTGGATGGTCATCTCACTTCTGGTAAGGGAACAGAGGGAAACTAATTAAATCAGGTTCAGGAAAACTAGAAAATAGTGATTTTATATGCATTGAGTTACCAATTTGCGGAAGTTTTTGCTTAGATGTGGTGGATTATAGGTGTCTGAGTTTGATTTAGCTTGACGTGAACTAAGGAAATCCATTTATTACTGCTAAATACAGAGAACACACCATAGCACCTTATCCTATATATGGTGTAGAAAGTAAGACATAACTTCATCTATGAGAACAATTTATTAATAGGTGACTCAGTCAGGACAACTTTATGTTTTTGTGGCAAGTGACAATATAAGTAAGTGACAGTAACCATCCAGAGTTTTCAGTTCTTTTGGCTCCCTAACTATTGCAAAACTGATACATTTTACTGAAAAAACCACTTCAAAATATATTTAGCTCAATTGTTGAAAACAATTAAATTCTCCAGCCAACACCTGCCAACAGATATTAAAAAGATACTATCACAGAAAATTCTGTAAAATTAATAACCTTGTCTAGTAATTCAGCTGGTTGAAATTGTCTGAAGTACAGAGGAAGTTGTAGCTTATGTTTAGAGTACAGATCTTTAAGGGTCAAACAGTATCACTTGTTGGCATTTAGGAATGAGTAGTCTACATCATGCCCTTCTTCATAAAGTTCCAAAAAGTTTGAAGTTTTCCAGATTCATGGTGCAAACACTCAGCATAGGCATGAGAACAAGACAAGGACTTCCCAGCTGGAGACCAGGCCAACTGAAAGAATGCAGATCTTCCCTCTGATATTGAGGGAGTTGATTGGCTCAAAGCCAGGAACACTTAACTGCAGTGTCATCTGCTCTTCATCAAGGAATTTTTTTAGGTGTGTTAATATTTGAGATGTTGTCCAAATATTATGCTAAATCACAACCAAATGTTATGCAATTTTTGGTCCTAAATCACAGTACCTCTGCACAGCTTTTAGGACTTTTCTTTACTGTCTTGTTTCTGTGAGTAAGATGAGCTGTTTGACTTACACAAATGCAAGACTGGAAATGCACCTTCAGATTCTAGCTTTTTCCAAATTCAAAATCGGCTGTTTTGAGCAATAAGCATAAGTCCCAGGCACTGAAGGCTCATGTGAGGAGCGCTCCGTGCTTGTTCATGAGCTCCTTCACCAAGTCACTTAAGTAGATAAGGTTGCTGATTGCTGTTGTCTAATATTCAAGCTGATTATGAACATGTGACATTTCAAGACTTCCTGTACTGATGAAAATAAACATAAAAAACAGAATAGAAACACTCAGATCATTGTACACAAAAAAAACCCCCAAACAAATAAACCAAAAAACCCCCACCAAACAAAAAACCACAACAAAAGGCATCAAGTACTAAGTGTTAGGTTCCTGAGTCATCCTTAGAATCTCTAGAATTATAAATAACTTTATGTATCCAGCCTTAATTGACCATAGTGACAATGGGAAAATGAGAACTGTAAGTGCAAATCTTCTGCTTTGAAAGGATTCATTCCTAAACTGAAACTCAGCAAACCTGAGGACTGCAGCCTGGACAAATCAAAGTCATACGGCAAATCAAAGTAATTCTGCAGCATATTTCTGAGAGGTCATAAGAATGCTTGTAAAGGAAAATGTTTCCTTTGAAAAGGAAGATGTGGCCAAAGATATTGTCTTCTTCTGCTCCCGTCTGTGCTTTGTTAATGGAAAATTTTAAATTAGAATACAAACTAATTGCTATCTCAGTTTTCACACAGTGACAAGTTTGTGGGCAAATGTTATCTTTTGACCAATATTTCAGTTCGTTTAGTTCTATTTTGTATGCTTTATTCCTTTCAGCTCATGCCCTTCCCCTGCTTTGGGATAGAAGTCCTGCAAATAAATAAATAGAAGACTCTTTCTCCGTCACAGAGTAGAAATGTTTAATACATTGTTTAAAAAGCACTAAGACAGACAAAAAGTAAAATATATTTTCTTTGAAAAAACCCCAATCAGTTTTATAAAAGGGCAAAAGAATAAGAAAAAATAAAATACTTGGAAAATAAGCTTTTTAAGAGACTTCTAAAAATAATTTCAGAAAAAATATTGCTTTTCTTTTTTTTGTGTTGTTATGACTTTGAAGACTGTTTTATGTATGTTTTCTGGGGAAGAAATGAGGTATCTTTATATGGAATTAGTCTCATGATTCTAATAATTGAATCATAGAATGGAAAGTAAATATTCTTTTGGTGGCACTGTTTGATCTCCTCTGAAGAGTGTTGTTACACCAGCTGGAGGTAGTATAGATATTGCATCTACTTTCAATCAAAGTAGATTTGAATCTACTTTCTTTCCCAGAGGGAAAGGAGAAAAATCTGTTAGATGGGTGCAATTCAGCAACACTGGTGTAATTCAAATTCATATATCTGAAAAAAAAATTATACATAAAAAATTTCTTTTTCAACTAGAATTGTAACTATCTTCAGGGTTTTTTTTTTTCCTGAGGTAACACAGGTGCCTATAGTGAAAGTAAATGAGGAAAACATTTCAAAGCAAGGTCTGTCTATGTTTCACATTATTGACCTAATTTAGCTCTGGTCAGCTTGGGAAAAATCACACCTTGTTATGTTGATATGAAAATTTTTACACAGCAACAATGCACAGGAGACCTTGTTCCCTAAAAGAGAACTCAGGCAGAAAGAACTTACATTTTTCTGTCATGAGCCCCGGAGTACCTGAAGCAGCCTGCATCTTCTGCCTCTCAGCCCTTCGAACAGCTGTCAGACTGGACACACAGTGAAAAACTGTATTTCAAACAATCGTTATGGAAAAAGCAAACAAACAAACAAAGTAGGGTCAAACAGGAATCTGGTGTGGCTGCAAGGCCATGGGCAGACTGCTGGTGTGTCATGGGAAGGAGGAGAGCAGCCCTCCGAGCCCTGACTGCACCATCCTACCCAGCAGTGCAGTCTGTCCCGGTGAGCTCCAGCAGAGGATAGCTTTTCGTGTGTAAATGAGAGGCCTTTCGTTCCTCAAACTAGTGTACAACATCTCCTTCTGTTGAGAGCAAACACGGGGAGTCAGCCAGCACTGAGTTAATTACAGAAGAGCTTCAGCTCTTATTTTAGTGAGATAAAGCTCTGCCACTGCTCCGACGCACTTCTTCCCTTGCACTTCAGCACGGCAAGTTCACATCCCAGATGGGGACATTGTCTCTTGGTGTGACTGTTTGTTGGAACATAAATGTTCTTGGTGCTAAAAGCAGTTATTACAAAGGAGGAAATTCAATCAGGAAGGCAAAACACTGTGTAGTGCCTGTTCACTGATACATAACTAAGGACAGTAATTAAATAGCGGGTTGGTTTGGACTCTGCCTTTCACAGCAGCTTGCCTCTAAGGCAGCTGCTGTGATGTTTTGTGGGTTGAATTAAAGAGAGGGGAAAAAAGCAGGAATAACAATAATAATAAAAATGTCACAGCTGGTTTGTCTTTTAAGAAAATGTAATTTTTTTCTTATATTGTGTGCATTTTGCATTGCATGTATTTTTCTACTGTTTTTAATGTTAGGATCATCCAAGTTCTAAACATCTGAGTAGCCACACATTCTAAGTTCAGTACTTTAAATGTGTATTCAACAAAAATGTGTAATGCAAAACTATGAGTCGCATGTGTGAATCTGATAAATTTCATTTTTTGTACTGCTGACTGTTCACAGGTTGTTTTCATGGAGTGCCTTGCAAAAATGGGTCAAATACATCGCTGCTCAGGGAGGGAGTGGTCTGTGTAGTTCCAAGCTTAGTGTGTTATATGGATGAGTCCTTTCTGATATTTATGGTTAATAATTAACAGTTAAGATCTATGTGACCATGCATTTAGAATGTTTCTTGTTTGACAATTCAAATGTAGGATCTGGAAGGTCTCTCTAACCCGGACAATTCCACCAGCTCACCAGATCATGCAGACAAGAAATCATGATGTTTCCTGAAAGAATGCACAACATTTCTCTACTGAGAAAACTACAGGGAACTGTCAGTGAGCTATCTGTCAGGCTGTTTAGTGTCTGTAAAAACATTCTGTTCTTGCTTTCAGTAGTTAGCTGAGGCCAAGAAAATAAAACAACATTTTAAGAAAGAAGATCATTTGCACCAATTAGCAACTATTTAGCTATAATCATCTTATACCTGTTCAACAACCCAGTTCTGCAGGATCTTCCTCCCACTGACGCTTAGAGAGTGCCTGTAGTGCCAAGGCAGTGTAGCATTCCAAGCCCCAAAGCTTTGATGGCAGGCCAGACCCCAGACTCCAAACTGTTATCCTTCACCATGCAGGAGTCAAGGCATCTCCACTGAGTGCAGAAATAAGTCAATTAAAAAGCTGTTGGAAAGATGACACATGCTTTTAGTATCTCCAAGGATAAAGTTGATCGGAAAATGCAGTCATGAGAAAGAAAATCTGCAAATGTAAAATCAAGCAGTTTTGAAGGTTTGTAAAGGTAACCAAATGTTTGTGCTCTGTCCCTGATTGCTGTTTGCATTCATCCATGTGCTTAATTTAAGAGCTCTTGCTGTTTTGACTTAATTTAGTGAAAAGCATCATCACTAAAATTTGTTTAGGTATTTTGATCTTGTTCCAAAGCAATTTCTTGCTAGAATTTAGAGATCTCTAAAGTTGATAAATCTACAGAAGAAGATTCTGTGCAAAATCAGATGGTATTCATATATAATACACAAGGGGACCGATTTAGCATCAAACCAAAAAAGGGAGGTGGTAGGACAGAAACTCAGAAGTGTGAAATTCCAATCCTACCCTATAAGTTCAACCCTTTCTATTTTTTCTTTTTCTTTTTCTTTTTCTTTTTTCTTTTTCTTTTTCTTTTTCTTTTTCTTTTTCTTTTTCTTTTTCTTTTTCTTTTTCTTTTTTCTTGTTCCTTTTCTTCTTTCTTCTTTTCTTCTTCCTCTTCTTCTTCTTTCCTTTTTCTTTTGAGCTTTTAGTCATCATTTGTTTTATTTCATACAACAGAAAAAAAGGTGGATGCAGATAAGATAGTAATTACATTTGACTTTTTTATGTCTACTGATTAGCCGATGAATAATGAACATACCAAGCTGTTGCTCGACTTCCTTTTCCTTCCTCTCCATTTTATACCTTGTCTGCAGAAGTCAAATCCCATTAGTGACAAGTGTGCTTCTTGCATGTTCCAGTGATTATATTATGATACAGGAAAATGCACCTCTTTATTAGAGGGCATAATTGAACCTTTCAGCAAAAAGAAATACAAACTCACCTGCCTATATTTCTGTTTAAGCTGGACAGGAAGAAAAATGAGTATCTATGTCACAATCAAGTCTCAAGAGCTAAATAGGAACTGATAAAAGGAGACAGAGAGGAATATGAAAGACTTTGGAATAGCAAGTCCAGCCGCGAACTGGTGTTGTATAATCTCTATTACATTTTCCACTGCCTACTGTTCCTTCTCCTATGCAGCTTTGCACCCTCTCCTCAAAAAAGTGAAAGAGATTGCATACCCTAATACCTGAAAAGAAGATGTATCTAATTCTGATTTACCATAATTGTTCTGTCTAAACTTGTAAGTAAACCAGCACTGTTGTTTAGTATATTCTGTTGCTTTCAATTCCAGGTGTTGTTTGATAGTGATCTAGTTTGATAGGGATCTAGTTTGATATTTATGCCTTAAATGAATTAAACTATTCAATGGTCTTTTTCTAGACCTGTGTCTCTCTTGGTTTTCTTTGTAGCCTGTGCTCTACCCTGTATTCCTCTCTTTTTTTGGAAATGGGTATCCAAAAGAGTAGTTTTTCTTTTGCTTTGTAGAGTGGCACTTACTCCCTTTTAAACCACCCCGAAGAAATGAATTTGCTTATTTTTGGCTGTTCTTCTTCTCGTTAGCAGCACTCATTCAGCCTGTGTCTGATGAAAACAATTCTTTTGTTTTTAGAGTTACTTTCAAGTCATGACCACTCATTTTGCTGCTTATGCCTATCCCTAGTCAGAAAGAAAGAAAGAAAATACATTTTTATATACATCCCAAGCCTTCATCCCATGTTTGCACTCCCTCTCTCTGCATTTCAGCTTGTTTCTTTATCTGTGGTCTTCCAGACTGCCTTTTTTCTTTACTGTTCTGTGATCCTTCCCTATGTTTACAGTGCCTCCCAGATCTGCAATTCATCTTTATGCAGACCTGCATTTTGTGCAAAAATCATGAATGAAATTATTGTTAACAAAAATAAGATGGCTGTCATGGCAAAACACTAAAGAACTTTAGTCCTAACATGGCTGAAGTCCCACTGATCAATTTACACTACAAACCACTGCTGTGTTTAATTTTGTCATTTCTTACAGCCATATAAGTTCTTCTGCCAACAAAAGCTACTGGAATATTGGATAAATATGTCCAATATTGAGGGAGAAAGGAGTAACCCTATTTTAATTTCTAAGGTTGTTAAGAAAGATACTAACTCATTTTGTCTGGTTAATTGAAGTATTTCTCCCAGTTTCATCAAAATAATCTATTCTTTTAATATTTTAACCTTTTTTTTCTTTTATAACATTAACATCACATTAGAGAATTTGAGCTGGTTCATTTTTCCATCTATTTTCTTACATGCAGACACTATGTGTGCAAAGTTTTAAACATAGCATGCCTAGCTTGAGTGTTTATTCAGGAATCCTAATTATCCAGCCAAACACTTGAACACAGAAAAGTCAATGATGAAAGTTATCCAAGAGATCTGGCATATAAAAGCAGCAGTATCACAAATATATCTCTTTTGGAAACATGGAAAGGAAGAGATTTGTGGTAAAATGACCTAGTTGAAGATGTCCCTGCTCATTGCAAGGGAGTTTGATTACAGGAGCTTTCAATGTCACTTCCAACCCAAACCACTCCACAATTCTATCAGTATTAGTATATACCTGGTATTAATAGATAATGAAGTTAAGGCAAAGACTTAGGAGTAAAGTGGAATAAAATCTACAGGTCTTACAATAAACTAAAGAATATGTTACTGAGTTGAGTTTCAGAACAGTACTGAAGAGCTTCTGTTCTTGGTGTGCTTGGCTCCTCTTCTGGTTTAATTGTGGTTTAATTGATATAATTTGTAGATAATTTTGCTGTATTTATGTAATTTATAAGATTTTGTATAAATTTATATAATTTGTGAAACGCATTTTTACGAAGATTTGACTTATTTTGAACTTCTAGTTGTGAAAATGCAACTTAAAAATTCCCTTAAAAATTAAAGATATAAAAGTCCTTTTTTTTCCTCGCTAAAAGATTCAAATCTGACCTCAATACTAATCCTGCTGGCTTTTTTGGCACAAGTACAGTTGATATGAGTACTGGTAGAGACAGGGTCTTTCAGTCAGCAGCTGGTACAGCCGTATGGGAATGCCTGTCATTAATAAATTACTACATAAGTCATCTGACAATGCATGTTTTTATATCTTGTTTTGAACAATCATATTTTATCTTTATTAGCACAGCTGGGAGTCTAAATGGCCTCAAGCTGCTGGCACAGCTAGTGGTGGCTGTACAATGTCCATCAGTAGAATTCACCATCATTCTGCAATGGCAAAAACTGCTGATAGTGCAAAGGTCACAGTCAGATTGCAGTGATATTGAAACACCAAGAAATTTCTTTCCTTTTTATGGAGTATGGGGCAAACATAGAGGTAGTTGCTCTGATGTCTTTCCTTTACTCATGTTGAAGACCAACGTGTAATCTCATTTAATTGTGCATGAAAGCTTTTAAACATCATTGCTTGAGTGAAAATGCATGAGCATAAGAGATCCAGTGAAGCAGGGGAGACAAACAGTATTAGGTTTGTAAAGTCCTGCTAATTCTAGCACTTTGAATATCACTGGATGAATCAAGTTGCCATGTTGATTTTTTGTTTTAGAGCATATAGAATATTCTTTTACTAACCATGGCATATCTTTTACTAACCATGGCACATCTTCAGAAATGCTATATTTCACACACTGTAGTTCAACTCATATTCAGGTTTGTGGTGTATAGTTTTCAGGATTGTCAGTATTTGCTTGTCTTTTGAAATATGAAGAATGTGCCAAGAATTATTAGAAGTCAGTGACTTGCTAGCTGAGTGTCTGCCTCGAGTTGGCTTCAACCCTTTTTGTTGGTTCTGCATTTCTGCTATACATTTCAAGAATTAGATCATCAAAGTGAAATATAATTTCTGTCAGTACAAGCAGTCTAATATTTCTACACTCGGGAATTTTAAATGCTTTCAATCAAATTTTCTTAACTGCTGCCAGCAGATCTTTTATTCTGAAGACATAATTGGGTTCTCTTTAATGCTTACTTGTCCTGTTATGGGGAAATTATCTCTTTTCTATTAGCATTTCACTGATTCTTCCTTATCATACGTCATAGTAGAAAAGTGTGCAAATTTTTTAAGGTATTTTCCAGGGGTGCTGTGATATTTCTTCACATCAGCTTTTCTTTGGCATTGGAGCAATGTGCAGGACACAAACCAAAGGTTTCAGAGTTTTGCATTTTACATGCACACATAGAAACAGGCATGCAAGAGAATGAGAAACATATTTCATTGCTTAATCTGAATTTCTCTCTAAGATTTATTCAATGAACTTCTCTCAAGGTCTTCAGTGAATCAGTATTTTGCGTCTAAGGAAAAAGTGTGATGTGAATCCATTTTCAGGTAGTTGCACAGGATATTGGCAACAGCCATAATAACCCAATGGTTAGTTCACTTGCACACAATTTTTCCTTTATTAAACTTTGCTGATTACCAATTAGAGGAAAGTACATAATATTTCATTTTCCTCTCTTAGTGCTTCAGATGAACTTTTAAAATTTTTACTTTTATCTTTTAAACTAAGTCTTTTACTGCAGCGATAGCAACCTATGTATAAATCCATTATGTGAAATACAAAATTAATGAGCACCTGTCCTCCAAAATTGAATTAAAGTACAGCTTGTGATCTTTACACAAATCTGAATGTATTCTCATGAAAACATTTAGCTTGGTAGAAAACTTTTTATTTCCAGCATTTTCATAGCATATCCTTAAATCCGCCTTTCACTACTGCAATCAGAAGTACAACCCTATTTTTATCAAATAGGAGACTTTACATCTTCTTTTAATAAAAAACTCAGCTTTGGGATTCTCAAGTGTTCTCACGTTCCCTGATTTTTTTTGCGAGCAGATTTTTTTTTTTTTCCTCCAGAGAGATAGATTTTAAAGCATTTCATTGGGCTGCAGCACTTCGCTTCCGCCACTGCATGGTGCTGCGCCAGGCTGCAAACGCAGGGCAGACCTTTGCACGTCGTGTGAAAAGTGTCACGGTAAATGGGGGCTGATCTCCCCAGCTGACAACAAAGGCGGAGGAAGACGGAGCTGTTCCCGAGACACAGGAACGTGCTGCAGCTCCGCCTCTCCACGGCAGGCACGGAATGACCGCGGGGAGGTTCTGCAGCCAGCGCTGGGGCTGGTTCCTCCTCTCCTCTGCTTCTCCACACGCAGGCGGACTTGGTGCGAAAAGTTCATGCTCGACGTCCTCCGAAACACTCTAAGGTCACCTCGGCAGGGTTTCACAGCCCCACGAAAAGTTGTAAGTGATAAGACACAATAACAGTTGCTGTCAGAGCAGATGCTAAACCATCCCTGGGTTTCCAGCTGCATAGAGCTCCGGGAGGAAGTTGAAATACCAATCTCATTAGCTAAATTTCACTTTTCCTTTCCCTCAGCTGGCAATCCTGCGGAAGAAGGATCCTGCAGCACCACCAGCCCAAACATCAAAGCCAAACCCTATGTGAAGGACGGCAGAGAGTTTTAGTTTTTACCAGCGAGAGCAGGTCTCATGCAGCGGATGCTGAACAGTAGTAAAGCTGATTATTTCTTCTGTGGAAATAATAACACTTGGTTTATATTTCTCCATATATAAAAATGCAAGCTTGGAGAGTTGCTGCAAATGCAAAGTGCTAAGAAGGAGGAAATCCACATAATAATAATAATAAACAGTGGAAAGAAAGAAGAGTGCTAAGAAAGGCATTAAAATTTATAATTTTTGCATTAACTGCTTTTCTATAAAATAGCATATGATGTTAAGATAAAAAAGGAAAAAAATGCTTCAACTCAATGTGTATAGCAACAATCATAGAGCCTTTAAACACTTTCTCAATTTTTTTGCTTTCATCAAGGCATTGTTACTTGATAAATTAAACATGGCATATGTAGCTTAGTTAATTTAGTAGTGTTTTACTTTTATAGAGACATAGGTGTGAGTGGGATGGTTGCATTATTATTCTTGATGCATAGTTCATCTTCCTCATTTGATTTGCATCTTGGTTATTTTTGCAGAAAAGTCATATTCTGACAAAATCATGCTTGGAATAAAATAGAAGAAAGGTGGGTTTTTTTTAGTTTTATGTGATCAAAATTGTATATTTAAAACATACGTTAACCTTGGAGTCCCAGTGGCAAAAAATAATGTTTTCTCATATTTAAGGATATGCGGCTCTATATGTTTTCGGTGCATTTTTGATATTTAGATATTATTAATATGAGTTATGCAGGTGGGTATGGGGGCTTAATAATTTTATAATTTTGTCTGCTTTTTTAATCACATGGAATTTATTTATTCTTTATAGTTCCGTTGCTTGCAGGAATCGATTAACTTTAAATATCCCCTACGTAGATATTTAAAAGTTAATCAATGCCCTTCTGAGAGGGGCAGAAGGGAAATGGCATTGTTATAGGCTACTTTAAAGATGTAGTAAAAATCCACGTAAGATTTCTAATGAATTTCTTTCATTCAACAAAAATGCTTTTGAAGGAGGATAAACATAAACACCTGTATTTCCAGTGTGTATTTCAAAAGAAAAGTGTCAGCTCCAGTTTGAATGCCTACAATTTAAAGTTGGATTGAAGAAAATAGAATTAGTAGAGTCAAAGATTTCTGAGTATTTCTAGGTGTGGAAGATGTGAGAATGATAAAAAATTTTTTACTGAAGTTCTTTATCCATGTTTGGAATGCAGTTGGTTAAGGACAGCATTCCATTTTTGAGGAACGATCTCTGTCTAATCTAGAAGTACTTTTTAAATATGGAGAAAGTTCCAAATAAAGATTAATGAAAGTGTGATCTAATATTATACCATAAAATAGTGGTAGCTCCTTTTAATATTTAAAATGTAAAAAATGTTTAGATTTTCAAGCAATTATTAAATTGTAGCTTTCCTTATTATTCTTACTATTTAATTCTTAACATTTAATTCTTCCTTCTTTTATGTTTCCCTACTATATTAACTTTACCTCCTAAAAGGTTTGAAATTATAGATGTATAATTTAAAAAAAATGCTAAGTTTTTTTCATTTTTTTGCTTCTGCAATATGTTTTTGTTTCTTCCTAGCAGAACTGTCATATTGCAGTGGAGATGCCCTGTCTTTTCATTTTAATGACAGTGAAAAAGAACAGATTATAAGACAGAGAAAGATTTTCTTATGTATTCAATAAAATATTCTCAATCATTAATTATTCAGGAAAAGAGTTTGGAACATGTAAAACAGTAGATTTGCAGGTTGATGAAACTGCAGCCTGTGGTGTGAAGAGTCTTCTAGTTTTCTTTTTAGAACAATTGTACAAGAATACACAAAATCCAGGTTATTTTACAATGTGTGACTATCTTAGGATTGTCCTAAAATGATTTTGTTCAGAGAAATTTGATTAGAACTTGAGATCAGGTAAGAAGGCTGCTCAATCCTCACCCTCAATATTTTGAAGTCTAAAGTGCTTAATTCTTCAGGTTTTACACCTTCACACTGAAGTAGATTTGCAGGGGTGTTGAATACCACATTTAGTGGTTGAAGTTGATGTTTAAGTGAATGATGAGCATAGCTGGAAAGGCTTGAAATCTACATCAGCATTTCCATTGAATCCAGGATGGAGATGGAAGAAACAAGTAAACTTGTTGGCCTTACTGAAGCACTTATTTCCTTTGTGATTTCTTCAAAGGCTGAAGCTGAGAGACAGGCTGGATTACCAAAATGAGATGTGAGATATCAAGACAAGTGTATTCCTGTTATTTGGTGGTGGAATTTTGGTTTGGTTTCATTGTACACCTCTCATGTAAGTAAAAATTGGAGAAAGCATAAATTGCACTTGTAAAATACTCTGGTTTTCTAAATCAGTCTAAAAATTCTTGGAGTTAAAATCCACTGAGAGATCTCCACATTCCTACAGTACCTCATATTTATCTGGTTACAGAAGCAGTGTAATTTCCAAATATTAGATTTACCTAGGTTGCAAGCAGAAGATTAAAACATTGCTTAAAAGAGTATACAGGCTGCAGTCCTAGGGGAAAACAAGTATAATGCTTAAAAACCACCTTCCCTGCCATTCTACTGGAGGGGGTTTTCCTGCACAAAATTTCTATTTGCTGTTCACAAGACAGAATTTTTGTTGCCAAATTTTTTTGCTTTTTTTTGCATTTAGTCATCCTTTATCTACCCCCTTCTTTCTCTTCACCTTTTCAATCGGTATGCAGGTTTTCAACCTTTTTTTCTTGCTCCCTGTTTCCTGCATTGCCAGAACTTTCCTCCTCCCCTCTCAGTCATCAGTTTGACTGCTTTTGACAGTCTTCACCATTAATGCTTTTTCCTTTACTTCAAGGGCAGGTCTACTTGCTTCTCTCTTTTACACAACCCTGTTGGCCAGTTCAGACAGCTGGTTTGATATCTCCGTGTTTTCTGCTGCTTCTGTATCCACTCACTTTTTTCTTTGTAAACGAAGATTCTGAATTGCCTACTCTCTCTTGTTGATCTCTATGTCATCTTGGACAAATCCAAAAGTCTGTGAAAGGATTAAATTAGTCTGTCCATGGAATAACAATTTAGGGCTTCTTATTCTCTCTGCACTCAGAAAATGGGACTCGAAGGGAGCAGGAATGAAAATAATAAAAATGCTTTTTACAAAATGCTTTGATTTTACCAATGGATCAGATCAATCATACAAGTGACTTTTGACTTAGCTCTGCTCTTTTTATTTATCTATTCAGTGGCTTTGTTCTTTGTCATTGAAAAAAAAAAGAATCAATACCAAAACTTTAGTTTACTGTAGAACTGGATTTGATTCTGTGTGCCAGATACCTTTCTAATTGCTCAAAACAGGATATGGCAACATAGAAGATGTTTTGGTTAATCTGTACTTTGCAGGGTTGTTTAAAGTCTAGTCATACTAAATATGAGTTGAGAAGCTAAGATAAGGAGTGCCAAGACTTTGAAACCCTATCAGTGAAGTTCACCTAGATTTGCAACCAGATGGATTCATTGCAAGTATATATTATATGTACTTAGAAAATGTAATGAAAGAATATAAATGAAGCAAAATAAAATTAACCAATGTGTCAAGCAAAAATAATACTTGGTATTGTCATCTTTTGCTATTCATGCATTTTGTTTTCAATTGCACAGCGACCCAGGCAACTTTTATATGAAACCCAAACCTGGTCCAGTAGGTGTGAGATTTGATATATGTTACTCTATTATCTCTGTCTAATGCTCTTAATCAAGGGGAATTTGGAGATGGGGCTGGTAAGTGAGGAAGAATACAAGAAAGGATATCTGGTTTTGGTTTTGGAGCAGTGTTTTTACCATTAAGAAAAATCAATAAGTGGATTGGCTGCACTAAGTATGGATTATTTTTTTTTCCCGTAATGTATCTACTGAATAT
>VWZV01006367.1:50852-122705 GCA_013397155.1 Irena cyanogastra | reverse complement strand
GAGGCGCACGGATCGGGGGGATCCCGGCGGGGCTGGGCTGGCGCTGCCGCTTCGGCTGGAAGCCGGTGTTGGGAAACGGCATCGCGCCCTCGCTAGCGCAGAACGCCCCGATTTGTTTGCTGTGCTTCGGGCCTTCCTGGGTGTTTGGAGACGTGATTTGTCGCTGCCCCTTTTGCCAGCAGTAGTTGGTGCTAAACGTGAGCCGGTGAGTGGCGCTTGCAGCGCCCGCTGTCATTGTGCCCTGGCGGCTCCGAGCCAGCGCCCTCAGCGGGCGCCGGGCACGCCGGCTCCGCAGGGCTGCTCCAGCCGGGATCCACCAGCTCCCTTAGGGTTTGCTGTGCTCAGCGGCTGTCCGCAGAATCAAAAAAGCCTGGAAGGTAACGGTACAGATGAAATACCAAGAAGGGCTCCCTTGACCAGTACAAACGTTGCATTATCTTTTTGGGCACAGGGCTGTAATCTGTGCACAGTTTCTTGTATGGAACACAACTTGGGAGAGCAGCTGTGGTGGCTGAAACCAATAAAACATCTCTGCTGAACTGACAGTGAAGTTCTGACAGTGGCCCTGAGTTTAGGGAGTCCAAACTCAGAGATTTGTGTTCAGTCATTAATGTGTTTTTGGTTTTTTTCCTATGGATTGGGGCAATTTCTATACAGTGCAGAATGTTTTATCATGCTGAAAAAACTTTTGGATATACAATGCACTTGGCCTCTTGTTTAGCTTAAAGTTATTGAAGACTGCTGCATTATTTCATTTAATGCCCTGCTGCAGTTGTAATATGAGAAATTATGAATAATCCCACCCTACTTACTCTTCATACATGTAATCCATGACTTTTGTGGAATATGATGTTACATACAGCACAGATATTCTTTTATCTTACTTTCTTAGTTATCTTTTAGCTTACTTTACCTTTTAGCTTACTTTACTTTTTTCCCCTGCGCCGTGTCTTAGAGAAAATTCTGCAATGTGCTTTGTTTTTTTTTTTTCTTGTTTTCTTTTAGAAGGACCTAAACTGTATATAATTCAAGATGGAGAAGTCCTGTGGGTTTGACATAACATCATTCTCACATTTTCCAGTCTTACTCATCCCAAAATTTTTTTTTAACGCTGTTATAACTGAAGGGATGTTTCTTAAATATGTTTATTACAATTTAGGGTCTGTTTTGTTTCCTAGCAACTAATATATGCACAAATATTCTGTAACTAAATACAGAATATTTGTGCATATAATCTCACCCTTCCTGCCCTCAGTGTGCTTTGCTCTGTCAGAATGGCTGTACTGATTCCTACCATGACTCCAGCAGCCTGCTGCCCTGTCTCTGGTCATAAACAGATGCTTGGGGAAGAGTAAGAACAGAGCAAATGTAAACTACATTTCATCTAAGCATTCTCTTAGCTGTCAACTTTTCCTCACAGGATTTTCAGAGCCTGATACAGCTCAACCCCTCAGTGGATCTCCCTGCTGAGTGTCCTTTTACACATGGACACAGTTTCAGGGTGAGAGCTTCCTGGTAAACTCTTGGCAGAGTCCCACACTTTAATTTCCACATTGAGTATGTGGTATTCTAAGGTCCTCCTGCAATTTGTCAGTGAGTTTTTAACTAGTCTGAATAATTTGGTGTCATTGATAAAAGTTTTCAGCCTTTCTATTTGTACTTATTTCCAGCTTCTTGTACTGTTGAAGGTGGTGCATAGCTGAGAGCTGAAAGACAATATGGAACTAAGGATGTTGTGAAAGACATTTGAAAATCCAAGTTTGTTCTCTTAAGCAGATCAGCTGTTACCTCTGTATTCATTGGCTCTGTCACTGAACTGTAGCTGAACTATCTTCTCCAAGAGTTGTAGTCTTGACTCCTACCTGAGAATTTTCAGTTGTTATCTTACAGCTCTTCTTTTTATTTTTTCCCCTCCCTTGCTTGGCAAACACAAAGATTACCTTGGTTTGTCTGTATCACATTCACAGAGTCCATCCCATAATTACTGAGAACCAAACAAACCCAGTGTCCCATTTATTTACCCTTCAATCCTCTGGTTCCAGGTGCCTCTGGATGCTGTAGTCCTTCACTGTTTCAGTTTCTCCAGGATCTCTGAGTGACTATTACAAATCACTCCAGAGCTGGTTATTCTCAAGGTGCAGAATTCATTGTGTTGAGATGTGAAGAATTTCAGCCTTTATAAAGTGTTTCAATGTGGGGAATCTTCCTAAAAGTCTTGATAATAAATCCTGATTGATGGAAAACAATCATTTTGCTTTTGTCCTGTCTTTGAGATTCTTACTATATTCTGAATGTCAGCCAACACTGCAGGCAGTCTTAGAGGCTTTCTTCTTGAAACAGGTTTTCTTTTTTTGTAGGTTTCTAAGCTGCTCCACTTGGTTTTGTGGTAAGCTCATGCAATTCAGGTTCCCTGGACAACCTGTGGATTGTAATGTCCTTCCACAAGTTGTCTTTGTCCACAGGTTGCTCTTTGTCACCCCATAATTAACATGATATTAGTATTGTTCATTCTGTCATCCAGGTGCATCTAGAGATACATTTATGAAAATGTAAGGCTGTGGGGTTTGGGTGTTTTAAGTTTTTACTCAGTGAAGTAGAATTTTTGCTTGCACTGAGATTCTACTTTTAAGTGTCCTTTCAGCTCTCTGTTTTTTTATTTTCTGATTATGAGTTTGTGCTTGAGTTGCTCCATTTATTTATTTAGAAAAGAATTATCCATTGAATATCATTGCATAAGCAAAGGATCTTATCTGTTGTAAAAACACATCTCAAACTAGACAGGAACTGTTGTTGCTGTGCAAACACTTTGGCTTTTCTCTGGCTTTCCTTGGATATGTGAGGAAGATGTAAACTCTGTTTTGCTTAGGTGGTTTTGCCTATCAGTCACTTAGCTGTAAGAAGTGGAGAGGTTGATGTGAATCTCTTTTCAGTGTTCTTGTTTTCTTCACTTTGGAAGTTAAGGCATTTCATAACAGCTTTTGCAATTTAGGTTGGAGCTTATCCAGGAAGCTGCAAGTTATCTAAAACTCCTTGGAGCCTGAATGAAGAGCATGTGTGGAAGATGCTGAAACCAGCCCTTTGATTTCTGGTTACTGTACATTGACTGTATGAGTATGCAGAAGTAAACCGAACTGAGGGCTTGCATAACCATAATTTGAGATAATTCTAGTAGTCTAGGGCTGCTGAATCATCTGAAAATAAATAATTATCCAGTGTATTTCAAGTATTATACCTTAAGGCAGCTTAATAACTGGGGTGCTTAAATACCCTGGGGTACCTACCCCTGCCTAAATTCTGATACAAAAGTCTTTCTTTTTTCCTATATACCTTAGTTTCTTTTTACAAGTCTTTACACCATGAATATCTTCATGCATTCTTTGTGGTTTATGTGGTTAAAGCTGGCTTCATCCCTTGTCTTTGCTAGGGAGGAATCAAACTGGCTATTTTTGGAGTTTTGGCACCGAAACAGATTGTATCTTGTTCCTCCTTGTTAAAATTTCATTGGCAATAGAATCCAGCTTTCAGTCTGCTTCTCTATGGAGTTGTTTATCCTTGATTTGGGAACTCAGAGGAGCTCAATTCCTTGTCCACTAATTTTTGTTTTATCAAGGCTAGCAAAGTGGTGTGACTCTGCAGAGGATCAAGGCACAAAGTGTATTTCCAGAAGTCCCTGATGTTTCTTAATGACATGTTTATGAATTTCCAGATTTCCAGGTCCTCTTTTAGCACCCATCTTTGAGAGCTAGGATTACGCTACTGACCCCCCGGAAGTTTTTTTATTAACCTTATTCTTGTAAAAGTCTTAGTGAGTTTGTATGATGGCTAAACTGAGCACTCTCAAGCCTTTGCCTTGTCCCTTTTGACAGAAGTAGTAAGAGCAGGAGGGTTTCAAGCTGATGGAATTCAAAGATCAGCACAAGCAAAGTGGGTTTTGGGACTCTCTTCTCAGAAAGCAAAATAGCAGAAGTCTTGGCTGTAGACCTTCCCAAGCACTGTGCCATTGTCCAGTGGGTGAATTGAGCAGTCTGGGCAAGCCAGCTTGTTCAGAAACAACATTGCTTTCCAGTCTACCTCTTGTAGCCTTTTTTCTTGAGGAATTGTTACCTTTGAACACTGTCTACATCCTCCACTAAATTCAACCTCTTGGCTTGCTGCAGCTGTAAGGCAGCATGCTTGCTGCAGAGATGTTGTGTTTTAGCTCTGTCTCTTGGATTCTCCTAGGTTGTCAGGTGACAAAACTTCCATTTGTTGTTAACTGGAGCTCTCAGTCTCTCGTCTTCATGGTCTGCAAGCTTGCTGTTGTCATGGTTCCAGGAAGCACCTGTCCTGGGCAGCAGTGTGACAGTATTGATCTTCAGGCTCTGCTGGGTCACAGGTCTGACTTGGGAATCTCCTCGGGGCAAAGCTTGCTTTGCACATTCTGATTATTCTTTTAATCTTTCTCATAACCTTAGCAGGCGGTGGCAGTAAAGGAAAGACTTTCACATTTGCTTAAATGATGGTTTCTTTACCAAATAATCTCCTTTCCTTTAGGGAGTAATGAGGCTGACTATCTCTTAGTCCTTCAGTTTTGTCTTGCAGCAAACACTTCTGATTGCTGTTCAATTTTTCTTTTTCTTCTTTTTACCTTTTATCCTTAGAAGACCAGAATCAGTTTTTTCCTGTCTTGCCTTTACTTTTTGCCAGCCACTATGGTGGTCATTTATACAAATGATGAATATAAATAATTATTAATATAGACAGAATCCCCAGACTGCACATTCTCAAACCTCTTCCTATTCCTTAAACTCAAGGGTGAGACAAGTAGCAGAAAAATGCTTTTCCTGCCCTTGCATCTTCCCTACAAGACCTGGTGATTTTTCTCTGTGGAAGTCTCTGAACAGTAGCAAGGTGAGGTGACTCAGACTAGAGGCAAACATGCTTCTTCACGCCAGGGGAATGTCAGGCTTTCCAGGAGGCTGGGGAGAATGATGCACACCAGCACTTCTATGCCTGGTTTTGGGTTGTGCTGCTGGCTAGTGGAGCAGCAAGGCCTATGTGTTTGGGCTGTTGAACCTTATTACTCTACATGTGGCCTCAGACATCTGCCAACCTTTTACCCCAAAATGTGTGTCAGGGTGCCCAAGTGTTTAAGTAGAATTCTAATGGAATTGGTGGCCAGCATAGATAGGAGATGGAGGTGGAGTTAAAAAAGAAAAAAGATGAGACTTCACTAAAGGTTCACACCCTGCTGATTCCTTGCCACAGACTACAGTCATTCTTCTTAATGCTCCCCCTTGGATCTGAATGGCTCAAACACTGGCTTTCTAAACTTTGTGTCCATAGCTGATAGTGACTACTCACGCTGTTCAAAGTGCGTGGCCAGACATGCAGGCAAGTTCTTAAGTAACAAACAAGCTGCTCTTTCTCCTTACTGCATATGGTTACTGTATAACATGGTCAAATACTATGTTAAAGATATCTGACTTTTTTCTTTCTGTTGCTAATAAAACTCTTTTAATTCTAGATTTGGATATCAAAACGTCAGGGACTGGCTGCGTGAAGATTCAGAAAATAGAATGTGATAACTGCAAAATAGAAACAGAGAAGGGGACTAGTGTCTTGCAGTCAATAAAGGTACAAAGAACCCTCCCCCACTGTTTGAAAAGGGATTGTGTGGTGGGATGTATTGTCAAAACTTAAATAACAGTTCTGGAGATGAGAAGTACTCTGGTATTTCTCATTGCAACACTGATATTGCCATGTGTATAGCACCTCACTTTTAATGATTGCATACAATTGCAGCACAAAGTCAATGACAGTAACTGACGTGGAATCAGAAGTCCGTGTATCTGTGATAGCCAAAGCCAGCAGAAACAGTGACAGCAGTTAGCCTGATCCCTGTCTTCCCTACCCCTCAAAGAAAAAAAAGTAGACTGGCATTTCCTGTCTAGTAGGTTAATAGTTATGCCTGCTTAATCCAGACTTTGCAGCTTGCTGCTAATTTTTTTTTCATGTGTGGTTTTTTTGTTTTTTAATAATTGGTGTATCAGAGCTACTGACAATCCCTTTGAGTTAATTTTCAATGAGGAGTTACGCAGTACATGTCCAAAATACGTGACTGAAATATATCTGATATATACTGTATGTATCATAGGCATGAGGTTGTTTTTTTCATTCCTAACGCTTCAAGTTTGCTGACATAAGCTGTTGTAAAATTAATTACAGTTTATCTGAGTTAGGTGCTCTTTGGAATCAAAATCACTTGATTGTTTGGGATTGCAACTGCAGGAATTGGTATAAATTCAGAAGAAGGGTCAAATTTTTTGAGATATGAAAGATTTTTCCAACATTTTTCTCTATTGTGGTAAGAGATGATTTTATAACAGATGTAGGGAAAAGTGAGCTTAGGGAGGGGTGTAATATGCAAAATAGCTAGGTGTACTCTACAGCTAGGGAACTATAGACAACTTGAACCTTCCAGATTCTGTGTAATTGACCATTTTACTCTTATAAAGGTACCTAAAATCTAACAGAAGTTAATAGTACTATGTGATGTCCATCTAAACTTTTCATTAAAAATTATTCTGTTATGTGGTAATGACAACAGTGCATGAGAAACTGCATAGTATGAGAAAACAAGGTGATTTTAGCCAGTAATAATGACAGTAATCATGGCATGCCATCACATCAAGAATTTTTTTGTGATGTCATGGAAAAAGATGGTTTTGAGGAAAGACTATTAACTTACCTTCTGGGAATCTTATCTCAAATACAATCCAAGATATGAAATATCTTGAATTTTAAAAATTTAAGAGCTGTGTTTCAGTCTAATCTCGTTTTTAAGTACTGTAGTTCTAGTAAGGTGACTGAACTAATTTTTTCTAATAAAGCTTCAGGAATTGCATTCTGAATTATCAGAAAAGCAGAATTATTTGGGAGAAACAGAAGCATTAGCCTTCAGGGTTTTTCCAAAACTACTAATAATGTTGTGGATCAGATGCTGTAGTGAAGCACAAGAGCTGATTGCCTTTTTGGGAATTTGCTTTCCTGAGCAAACTGAAGTGATAGTGCCCTCCCCTGGATGGATTAAGGCTGTTTTAATGTTGGTTTGCTGTTATTAACAGTCCTCATTAACTAACAAAGCAGGAGATCCTTTCTTTACAGGAGAGAGAAAAGAATTGTTGATAAACTACTTTAAATGAAAAAAGTCTGGTCGTGTAGGGATTATTCAAGAACACCAGCAAACAGCTTCACAACTGTTAATTTTCTTAACTTGCAAGAAGTTGTTAGTATAAATTGTAATTCAAAAACATGCTGTTTTTTTTTATACAGTCTATAGTGTCTTACTAAAGACTTAAGAGATTTGACATCTACTTTGCTTTATCATACATACTAGTAGTTGAACAGAAAGGAGAAGTCTGTATGAGGCTTATTAATGGATTTTGTCTGGTAGTTTTAGTGTGGTAGACATTACCCAGCCAGTGAGATTTGTTGAGGGTGGTTTTATTGATATTTTTTTTATTTGGTTGGTTTTTTTTGTTGTTTTGGTTTTTAATTGGCTGAAGTCCAGTTCTCCCTATGCCTTCCAAGTCTCTAGGTCAGCTGATGGCAGCAGTAATTCCAAAACACAGTTATGGCATTTTGGTCTTCTTCAGAGTATGAATTATTTGCAAATTCTTTATTGAGAAAGCAGTGCTTCTTCTTTTTAATTTTTTTGTTGTGCTTCTTATTATGACAATGCCACCAGGGAGACCCTTTACTTATGCTTCCATGTTCCTCAATTATTCCTGACTCCTTGGCTGTGCTGGTGATAACAAGAATTTCCAGGCGTCTTGCTCACACTGGTAGGAGACCTGCTGTGCTTCTTCACCACACACCATGTCTGAGCCTGATTCATCCTGCACCAGGGTCCTTCTCTTCTTCTGAACAAATTTTTCTGGTTTTCCTCTAACATCTGTCAAGGTCTTGACAGCCTTTTGCCTCTTCCTTATTCAAACCTTTCTCCCTTGCTGAGAGAAGCCCTGTGAAAAATTAGTGCTTTTTTCTTTCAGCTGGTGGAGTATTTCCTCTTAGTGAAAAAGCTACTTGACCATTGTAACTGGTTTGTTCTCTCAGCAGCTCCTTCTGTCTGTTGGGTGTTTCTAGAGATACCTACCTCTGAAAGCCTGGTGGGTTTTTTTAGGAAGATATTCTGATAATTTGGGATGGGGGGAATTAGTGTCTATGCTGTGGTTTTATTTTACTGAACTATCAGTGGCCACACTGGTGAGCCCTTGCTATACACTAATTTTTCCAATCTTGCAAGTTCCCATATTCTCCTTGAGTTACATATTTGGAGGATTTGCTGTTTAACCATTATTCTGATAACAAGCATGGTGCATCTGCCTCAAAGGAATTGTGATGCCAGATTGAAACATTTAATTCATCATGTTACTGTATAAGGAGAGAACAATCTATTTATTTAAATCTGATTTTTTTAAAGATTTTTTTTCTCTTTTACAAATGGCTGCATTTTGTTCTCAAGACCTGGTAGATTCTTTTTGCTTTTTGAGATTGGTTTATGTATATTTCTGTGCCTTTTTTTTCTCTTGTTGGTTTTATGCAGCAACAGCCAAAAGGTATAAGGGCTATAGGGCAGTTATTACTTGAAACCTGGCTAATTTGTTAAAAACTTGAGATTTGCCTTATGCAAAACAATTTTAATTAGAATTTGTGTGCAGTGAAACACTATAGAATCTGGTTCTGCTTGCAGTGGTTAATGGGGTACAACTTGAAAAACAAGATAACCATAACTAGAGAGCAAATTATCCTAACTGTATGATTTTTAAACTTTTTTCAGAGCCATAAAATTGATATACGGACAAATGGTGGCAAAGTAATTGGTCTTGGAACACTTTATGGAAATACAGATATTTGTGCAACAGAAAAGGGGGTAAGTAGGAAGTAAAACTCTCTCTGCAATGGCTTATTCTCCTCATTTGTTGTAAAAGGACTAAATTCAAAGAATGTGCTAAAGAATATGTAAATAACCCTCACTGTAATTTCACTGTTAAATGATATTATCCTATGCTAGATTTGGATTGATGAACAGGCTCCACAGAAAGCAGGAAGAAGTGTGTGATCATTCCATCAGTACAGAGGTTGTTCTACAGATACAACCCATCAGCTTTAATTATACAGACCCCTCACAACATTCTTAAACTTTCTCCTTGGCTGAAATGTCGGCATTTGGACTCTGCAGAAGGCTCAGGAGTTTTAGTGTCTCATGATAGTAGCTTGATGTTTTTAAATGCTGTATACTTCTAGTGTTACATAGGAATGGAAGAGTAGAAGGTTTTGCAGACTTCTTTGCAGCTGAGGAAATATAATCACATGTAATCTTGCTATGAGATGCAGTGGGGAGAATCACAAGCAGGAGAAGAGTTTTGTAGAGAACAAGCCTGGTTTTTTTCAGTAGATGGCAGTATGAGACTAATCACAAACTACTGTAGTCTGGTTTTGTTTCTTGACATAAATAGGCAATTCTCCTTTATTTAAAATAATGTAAAGCTAAACTCCCTGCAGTTCTCACACCCAGTCTTGTTTTTAGGTATTGTGATGTCCATGCAGCTGGTTGCAGTAGGAGTCATTAGATCTGAGGTGTTGCTGGATGAGGATGTGGAGCCAAGCAGAGTCTGGAAGTAGCTTGGAAGTGAGCTCTGTCAGAATCCATAGGCACCCTTAAAGCAACAGCACTGGGAAGAGATAGATTTGAGACCAAATATGAAGTTCCAAGCATCCAAAGTGCTGTTTGGCACTGCTGTACACCTTGTAGGTTGGGTTCCCAGATAGTTCACTTACCTAGAGCCAGCTGTGAGCTGTTCTTAATGCCCTGCTGTCAACTAAGCAACTTGCCATTGGATTTTCCAAAAACTGCCAGCATTAATTTATCTGTGTTTCTTTGGAAGTGGGTGTTAGACTGCCTTTTATGTAATAAATGTAATAATTGTATCTGTATGGGAAAATATAGTTCAGAAAATTGTTTTACTTTATTAAGCCTTTAAGTGCTTTTTAAAAAACAGAAACATCATCCTTCTGAAACAATAAAACAAATGTCATACAGATTAAGTTGAAGTGCTTCTTTGTGATCATAAATATTTGTATATAGTGTGTAATATTACAAGAAGTCAATCACAGAGTTGTAAAGCTGTAGTAACTTGAGTGTAGTGAGTCATTTTAGCACAAATTCACAGCTACAGAACAATATTTTGGCTTATGTTATTGAACTTCTCACTAACAAACTTTGTGGTGTGGTTAGGAAGGACAGATTTCTTTTCTCAGTTGGCCACTTCTGTTAATAATCAGCCAGCCTTATGTCTCCTCTGTGTGTTTGCATGAGATGTTTCTTCCATCAGTTGCAGTCATCATTATGTAATTATGGCTCTGTCAGCATTTCCAACCCCCTCCTGAGGTGGGGAGGGAGAGGATGTGGTAAAAGGCACCAAGGACTTGAGAAATGAAGAATATTTTTTAAGGGGGCAAGTGAGAGAAGACACTAGCAAAGCATTTGAACAATGATAGCACAAAAAGGAAGGTTGAGAGCAGGAATATGTGGTGAAGGAGTTGTGTGTGTCTTATTTAAACATAGCAAGATGTTAGTTTTTATCTTGAAAATGTGTTCAGGTGTAAAACCTTCTCAGTCTGACTTATGCAGATGAAACCAATGGAACTTGAGCATGTGGTCAGTTTGAGTAACTGCAACCCCCAAGGCTCTATGCCCAAGGAAAGGAATTTTTTCCAGAAGCTCTGGTGGTTCCATGGACAACAATAATGAAATTTGTTTGGCTGGGGAGTTATTAGCTAATCTGTGCCACGGGGACTTTTCTATAACACTTGCTTTGTTGAGCCAGACATCTATGTTCTGCCAAAAATCCACAAGAGTTAAAGAATTTGGGATTGCAAACATATTTATTTTCATTGAAAAGCAATCCTATTTTTCCATGCTTTCTCCGTCTAAAATACTTTTTTATTCTTCTACTTGAGGAGTCTGACTTTTGCCTCCTCCATGCCCCTACCCTGATTTGGGTTGTTCTGAAACAAATGTTCTTTGCATTGGTAGCTTTTGTTTTGTTGTTTATAGTAACTACTTTTGATCTGGCACTGAGACAACTCCTTTTATTACTGTGCAATTTTAAGAAAGATAGTTGAGGCTGGTAAATGAGTTAGTATGTGAGATTTGTTTACAATAAAGCCCTTAATTTTTAAAGAAAGTAATATATCTAAATAGAGTTAAAACTTGCATTCTATAGGAAGAGAGGTAGCTTTTTGACCTTCCCTTTGCCTGGTTAGGAATGCCACAAGGCAGCCAGTTTGTATCCAATGACGCAGATATTTTTATTTTATTCCTCCCCTTTTAAGTGTACTTTGCACTATTTTCATTGTGCTGATATCAGTGATGGCCCTGCTCAAATGGGAAATGTTCTTTGAGGTCATTTAACTCTTAGAACAGGTTAGATCATGGAGCCCAAAATGAGAGTGGCTTTCCCTTTGCTTGTTGCTGTGGCCACGTGTCACAGCAGGTTTGCACTTTGCCATGCAGGGTGAGAGTGGGGCAGTACTTTGTGGGAAGCATTCCTAGGACAGATGCAATGTAAATTAATGTTCAAGATCTCTGGTAATTAGGGTTTTGTTGCAAGCAGAAGATGAAAAGCTGAATTGCTGTCTGTTTCTGTAGTGGCAAGTTGTGCCTTTAGGTTCTTGGATTTTGTTTGTATTTGTAGCATAGTCCTAAGTAGCAACACCTGCAGTGATTGTAGACCTTGACTGTCATGTATTTTTAATTCTACCGTAGATTATGCATAGTTTGATTTTCTTTAAGTTTAATGTATCTTGCTGAATTATTAGAGATCTAATCAGTGTTGTAGCATCATGGGAAAAGTCTTAAGTAGTCCATTCTGTAATCTTATAATTTAGTAGTTCAGTATGAATGGATGGGTAAGGCCACAGTGTGATTTGGCTGTCATATAGTCCATACTAAACCAGCCTCTTCAGCTCAGTTCTTGGTATACAAGGCAGCACTGAGTTTGTGCAACACTAGTGGCTATTTGTCAGAATAACATGTGCTTCATCCACAGCTTATTCTTTATATAGTGTTAGACTGGAAGGGTTGACAGACTTATTTTTTATATCAACTTTTTTTTTCAAAAGATGGCAATGCTAAAATGACAAGGAGGATTTAAAAATAATTTGAGTAAGGCACAGTTTGATCTAGAAAGCCGTGTATTGTTTCATGTAATGAATAAGGATTTTGTGCAATTCACTGAAAGTCTGCATAAGCAAAATAAAAACAAATTGAGCAGGGGTTCAGGTATGAACTATTGCATGCTTCCACCATAAAGCAAATTTAACTGAGAATAGAATTCAGTTTCATGAGGTTGTTGCACAAGCATGTGAATTGTTCTGTTTTGTTTAAATAGATTGATGTTATATCACATGGCTCATCACTTTCACATAGATAATCTCATCTGTTGCCTTTTATTTCCCAAATCCATAGTGCAACTTTTCATATTCTATCCTTTCTCTCTGTTTCTGTTGAAAAACAGTAGAAATGGAGATGTTACCCCTGTTTTTTCAAGGCTTTGTATGTCTTGAGGCTTAAGTCCAAGAATAGAAGCCTGCGTAACCAAGGTAATAGGAAAACTATACTGAGAAAAAGGGCAGCTGGGTGGGACTTTTTGCAAACCTTCACCAAAGATATCTACAAAGTAAGCCAGTTAAAAAATCTTCATAAATAGTTGTATGTAGCAAAGACAGTGGATGTTTCAGTTTGTGGTGGCAGAAAATTGATCACCAATGCTCTGAGTGTCATAATGCTGTGTGAAGATTCAGTCTTCATAATTAAAATTAATCCTTCTTTTGCTTTTCAAAATGAAGTACTTAATTTTTGAAAATTAAATTAAGTTTTTCTTTCATGTGTTTGTGACTACTTTGGTTCTTCACCTGAGCTATGGATGTAATAACTCATAGGAATGTTGTGAGGAATCATTAGTTCTTAAGCCAGAGCTCTTGGGTGAAAAGGGTATTTTGTTTTGTGTAGCTTTTAACTGAGAACCTGATTCCATTTGTCCTCCACCAACAACTGCTTTCCGTTTGTTTTGTGTCTTAATGGTGTTACTTCCCACTGTTTTGTCAAGCTGCGATGACAAATTTTCAATTATGTTTATTTCTCCTAGAGTGTAAATATAGAGAAGCTGCAGGGGACAACCATCAATATATCTACTGAAGATGGGCTGCTGAAAACCAAGTATCTCTATGCAGAATCAGCATCTCTCTCTTCAGAATCTGGTGATATTATGCTGGGAAGTGTTCATGGTAAGAAGGAAAATCTGTCACAAATCAAGCTGCTTTGAAGGTGTTCAGTAATGTTCACAGTAACAAATGGACTAATTCAGTAGACTATCACTAAATCAGCTGGGCACAGTATACAAGCAAAACAGTTCTATTTCTCTTAGAGACTTGATTGATTTTTTGCCACCTAGCAGATTGTATTATTGAAAACAGTTTCATAAGCACACTTATTAATAGGAAAAAGCATATATTATGTGAAAGAAATGTCACACATACTAAGAACATCAAAATATTCTAAAATTCAGCAATGAAAATGATACTTAAGGTTGTCAGGAGGCTTTTCTTCCCCTTTCCCCATCCTTTATTTTCTTCGTAGGAGAAGCAACTCTTAGTCAGATCATCTACTAAGAACTATTGGAGGAGAGAGTTGTAATTAGAAGTTTTTGTTAGAAATAGCCAGTGTGTTCGCTGGCACCTTATATTAAGAGTGGTGAGAGTTTCGGTTTATAGAAGAAGTTCTTAGAAGTTCTTAGCAGTCTCTAATCCATCCACCCTTTGGTGTCCTTCCCCTAGATCTAAAATTAATAAACTACAGAGTATTTTATTTAAGCAGCAGCTGAGGTTCAAATCTGGTGTGGTTTTCTAATTTAACAAAACTCCCACTGAATTCAGACTGTGCTGTAATGCATTTGTGGTGATTTAACATTGAGTAAAACAAACTGGAGGATGTACAAAGAAAATTACTCAGCTCTGTCAGAGTTCCAGATTTTCAGCTATATCCCTTAAAAAAAAATTGCAATTTCTTAGCAGTTTTATGTTGTCATCTTACTTGATAAATGACTTATTTCTTCAAGGAGCAACTCCTCTGTCCATTTGTATTAAATGTGAGAATGGTTTCTAAACCTGTTAGGTAAAGTTAATTTTAGCATGCACTGACAGAAATAAGCTGCTTTTTCTCCTGTTATTCTATTTTTCTAACATGTAGGCTTGTATTATTTCTGGAACTTCTGTCTGATAAGCCATGCTAATTTGACTTTTTCTAACTTTATACAGTATAAAGATATTGTGGAGTGATTAATTTGTGAGCAGGTTCATGTCTATGTGCACATCCAAGAGTTAATTTTTATATTCTTGATACAAAAATGAAATAATAACTGCTGTAGTAATAACTTACTTCCCTTCAGTAATGCCTGTTGCCATTAAGCTCAAGAACAATGTGAAAACAAATAGAATTGTATCCAAATTATGCAGACATTCTTTACGTTACTTCAGGATTATTTTTATGACCTCTCTACTAAATGGGCTTGGAACACCTAATGTTACTTTAGCTGCATGTTTTTAAGAAAATTGCACATTAACATTTGCTTGGTAATTTTACCTTATCTTTTTGAGAAAAGAAAATTTCTCTGAAATACCATGTTCCCCAATCCCCAAAAGCAAAGACTTTTAAAGTACAGATACAAACATGTATTAGCAGACAAGATAACTACTACTATAAATTTCTGCTGGAAAAAAATGGTTGCTTTCACTTCTGTTTTTTCCTTACGAGGTAGCTCAATTGCCATAGTTTTGTCTGTAAATACCTGGACAGATTGTTTCTTGGGCAACTAAAGTCACCCTTTCCCTACAGCTGACACTGTAGATAGTTTTGTGCAGGATGTGCTGATTTGATGCTAAGCTAGATTTTGTTGCTTTTGCACTGGGAAAGTTGAAATTAGGGCAGCACAGACTTTACAAACCTGAGACACATTTTGTGGTTGAAACTCAGGCTGTACACTCACACCACTGGTAGAGCTCAAATTTTGACAACTGCTCATTTGCCTGCTTCGTGCTTCTGTGGCAAATGTGTAATGCATTGTTTTGAAAGGAGTTGGTTTTGGGTAATTTTCATCAGCTTCTATAATGGGCATTAGAAATGTCAGGTGCTATTAAGCTTTTGAGTTGACACCTGAAAAAGAAATTTGATCCTGAGAAATGTCTTCTTTATCTAAGAGACAGTAACGTTACAGTGAACCTTCTCTACCTGGGAGCACTTGGGAGGAACAGAAAACTCCTCTTTGCAGTGGTCCCAAAGTCTTGGGCTAAGTTGCATTAACTTATTTTATAAACCTAGTTTAAATTTGGATTAGCTATCAAATTCCTTCCCAACTAATGTTTAAAGTAGGCTCAGTTAGACCAAGCTTGCTCAAGGCCTTGTCTAGTTGAGCTTCGAGTATTTTCAAGTCCAGAGATCGTATGACCTTTCTGGACATCTTGGTCCACTCCTGAATTATTCTTCTGGTGGGGGAAAAAACCTTTTTTAATCATAATTTCCATTATGACTTGTATCCATTATTGCTACTTCTTCCATCTTCTTGCTGCATCACCATGAGAAGAATGTCTTTTTCTCTATACCTTCCCATTATGTAGTTGAAGGCCACAAGAAGACTCCTTCTCAGCCTTCTTATTTTGAAGCAAAACAAACAGATGCTCTCAGAGCATCTCTAGCTTGGTCTCGGTCCCTAATCTTCTCAATAGCCTTCTCTGGCCTTAGTTAAGTACACCAGAGTCTTTCTTGACTTGAAAGCACAAAACTGGACGCAGTATTCTAAGTGCAGCCTCAGAGGAGGGCTTTACTTGCTGTCCATACTCCTGCTCAGTGTGCAGCTGACTTTCTTTCCTCATTCCCACTGGAGATGGTGGCCATCAGGATGCCCAGGTCCTTACCTGTGAAGCTTCCTTGGAAACTGTCAGCACTCAGCTTCTACTGCTTTGCATCAGTAAAGCCTGTGATGGACTTGATATTTCATCTTGACCTTTTCTTCTGTCACAGTCTAGTAACTATTCAATTATCTAAAAGAATCACACTGGAAAACAAGGTTATTGAGGTTACTTTATATATTTGTGCACTAATGTATATACGGGAAAGGGTGAACATACGGCTGCCTTGTCAATGGCTTGAATCAGACAAAGTAGAATATCTGCCATCTTCCAAAGGTAGTGCAGTCCAATGCCTGAGCTTGGAGGTCTATAATCCCTCCAGAAAATACACCTCTTGATATGCCAAAGTGTGTGCCATACATTTCAGCAACGTTAATGGATTTCACTCTATGTAGAGTGGAACTGTAACTTCGCATTTTAAGTTTTTATCAGATTAAAGTACAGAATGTCTATAAAGAAGTGAAAATAAAATTAATTTTTAAAGCAGTAAAAAGTTGCATAATGGTTTATTTTCCTTTTTTGTGCATTGGAATAATACTGCCTTGTTGAGAACCTCCAAAACAAATCGAAGGAATATAATAACACAGCATAAAGTGTTGCCTTTACATCCCAAAAGCCATCTTTTGCCCCTGGTCTTATACTGATCCTGATTGCAATACTGTAATTTGAAATTTTACAGTGCTCATTGAAGAAAGATTGTAGATGATAGAAAAGATAACTCTTTCTTCAGAAGCAACAAACCCCCAAAACACTAAGGCACTGCTCTTGATATTCTGATAGAATTATTATGTTTTGAATATCATAGTGTTGCATTACAATGCTGAAATCAATTGGTTGTAATAATCAATTATTTGGTTTAATTACTTTTAGTCTGGTCTTTCTCTCTTTGCCCTTGATATGCCCAAGAAATACTTGCCTAACTTAAAAATCCTAAGTTAAATGCTGGCCTTCAGAGAACAGGTACATGACCAAAAGTGCAGCTTTTGTTCTAGCTAGATGTTTGAAGTGAGCTTTTCACACCAGTGTATTGTGTTGACATTGCACAGCATTGGTGGTTCTGCCATATAAGTATGTATCTAAATGGAATTTGATTTCTACACCTTGAATATTTTTCAAGGATCTATTTATCAAAACAGGAAAAAAGAACCCCAGAAAAACAAAGAACAGACCCAGGGGCTACATGCTGACAGAATATAATCTACCTTCAGCTGCTCCATGGGAGCTGCTGGCTGACAAAACTCTAGGTCTTTTTGTAGGACCAGTCATGATAAAATGAGGAAAAGGATGGGATAATTATAGCATGCCTTTTAAAAACACCAAAGAGTGAAGGCAAACATCTTTCAATGTAATTGAAAAATGCTTTTGTTTCTGCTCTGGTTTTTAGAACTCCAAAGTATTTTGTACAATATGTGCTTGAAAAGATGAATTTAAGACTGTTGATGATAGGCTGCTTTTCTAGCTTTCAGCCCATGGACCACTAAGAAAAATATAGGTCATATACAGTGGAATGCACTCTGCCCTAATGGTTGTTTACTACTGTGTAATTACACAAGATAGGGTAGAGCTTAATCCATTTGCAATTTTTAAAATCTCTTTTGAAAGATCTGAAAATTATGACTACTGTGTATTACCAAACTGCACTCAGTTTCTGTGATCAGCCTTATTCTTCGTTCTCTCTTTCTCTTGGGAGGATGATGGAATGGCAGGGATGACATGGTGTGGTTTAGTTTTTAATTTAAAGCATTTTCTGTGACACACTTATGCATGGAAATGTAGAAATTTCTACAATTTAGTTAGACTGTTAGTAGTATAGATGTCTCTTCTGTTATGAGATACGTCTGTTGTCCTTCCAGATTCTCTTGATGTTATAGGTGAAAGGGCAGAATAAGTATTTTGAAATTTTAAGGCTGGAATACCTGTGCCTGTTTAAAGTGGTGCAAGTTCAGTAGAACAACATTCTACATTTTGTGCCTTACACAGTTTGTTTGATGTTCTCCACTTTGCCCAACATACTCTGACTGAAGTCAATGGAAATGTTGACAAGGGGTTGTCATGCACAGAAGAATAAGTTTGGGGGAGTAGGAAATGTACAGTGGGTCCAGGAAGTTGCTTTTGCAGATAACACACAAGATTCCCTCCAGCAGAGATGGGATATAGATATATAAAAGAGGAAAGTAGAAACTGTTTGTTATTCATGCAATTGAACTTAAATCATCTGTAGTGCTGTTGCAGGCATCAGAGCAATTAGCAAAAAATTGCCCAAAGTAAACTAAGACAAAATTGTGCATTAGCCTTGCACGTGCCTCTATACATTTTTTTCTCCCTCAAATCCAGGTGATGTCTTTGAATTTACTCAATGGTTTTCTTATATGGAATCACTTAATTGTTATCCACATGTTGAGACTTTTGTTTGTAAAGCAACGATACTCAAAATAAATAAATAATAAATTTCAATAATATGTTTTTAACATTTTCCTCTTTTCATTATAGGTAATACTGACCTTCAGACCAAAAGAGGGAGTATCACAGTAGGTAGGTTCTGCCTTCTGTCTCTCTTGCTCTTACCTTCTCCTTTCTATAGGCTGAATATTCACAGGGGAAGTAAAAGGAGGTGATTTCACACAGTTGGTTTTGCCTCCTTTTGAGGAGTAGCACTGATAAGTGTGGCTGAATAAGACCCTTTCCAAACTCAGCCTTTTGGGGAGGTGATGGGAAGGCTTGTGATAATTTCACTGTTTTCAAACTATTATGCTAATAGTTTTCCCTTCAGAAATGAAAATAGCTTATAAACCTTTTCTTGGGAACCTGGGTGTTTATATGACAGGATAACTCAGCTATCAGTTATGGTATACCTTATATCAGTGCATTTTATAGCACACAGACATCAAAATGAGAATCTCAAATTCTGATTATTGCTATGGCAGAAAATTGAAGTAACAGAATCATAGACTAGGCTCAGGGTATCTTTTGATTGTAGAAAGATTTCCTCAGGCCCAGATCTTGAAGCCTTCTGCTGATGCTGTTATCTGTAGTCACTCACTAAGAATGTTTCAGGGACAATCTCTAAGATGTGTTCAGGGACTGTTAACAACTCTTCTTATGTTTCTAAGAGCTCTGTATTAACATTCCTGGAAATTGAATGCAAGACACATTCTTACGAGTTAGTCATTAAACCACAGAATTAAATTCAACTTGCTAGGCTGTTTTTCCTTCTCTTAAATAAACTCATAGAGTGTTTAAATAAAGATTTCTTAATCTAGGAGGTAGCTTTTTCCATCAACAGATGATGATTATTTTCCTTAACTAACCAGGTTCAGCTTAAGCATTAAGACACATCTTGCAGTTAAAGAAACTTTATTTTTCAGATTTTAATTCCGACAGCACTAGATAGACTTTATCTTTTCCTAAAGAGCAATTAAACATCCCTGGTATTTTTATGGATTTTTCTAAAGGTAAAAGACTTTTAAGATCCAGACTTTCAACTCTAAAAATGTGAGAACACCTCCTACTCAACCAGGTTGCTCAAAGCCTTATCCCTTATTTCAGCTGGAAGGGACCTACAGTGATCATCCAGTCCAACTGGTTAGCCAAGAAGTGTCTTGTTTAGGGGTTCCTAAACACTAACAGGCTTGGGGCAGAAGCCTCCCTGGGAGGCTTGACCACTCTCTCTGTAAAAAAAAGCTTCTTTAAAAAGAACCATTCCCATGCAATCCTTCACTGGACACCAGGGAGAAAAGCTCAGCACCTCCTCGTGCCCTTCCCCTCTTCAGGAAGCTGCAGAGAGCAGTGAGGTCACCCCCAGCCTCCTTTTCTCCAAACTAGGCAGGCCAGGTGCTTTGGTTGGTTGGGCTTTTTTGGAGCAGAGCAATTTATCAAGAAGAGACTATGGCCTTTACAACCAATGGATATAACTTAAAATTGGGGTAGAAAATAGATCATTAATAGGTAAAAGGATAGCCTGGATAATTTAATTAGGAAAGAAATTGTTTTCTTCAGAGATTTCTTTGCTTTGTGTGTTGCATCATTTGTTCTGCCAGGTCACCATGGTATGGTCAGGCCTGCTAAGGATTTTTCAGTAGTATGTGCAATTTAGTAAATGCTAAATAATAAATAATAGTGAAGTCTATTTACTGAATGTTTCCATTGCTTATAATACTTTTCATATGCCAATTTTAGAACAATGAATTAAACCAAGAATTTTTGCCAGTTTTCTATCAATAAGAAATATTAGATAGCCAGCTAAGCAGGAATTAAATCTTCATCACACTTCAGATATGTTGGAATTTTACGCTTTGTCCAGTGTGTAATCAAATCATAATAAATATTTTGTGTTCCTGTAGAGATTGATTTTTGTCACTGATTTTACCATGAACAAGGTCAGTGTTTAGGTGCTGTTAGGAGAAGTATGTTTTTGCTTAGATTTAAGTAAAGAGCACTTGTATTCAATCCTTTCTTTAGTACTTGGCTGATAAAGTGAGGGGAGAAATAATACTAAATGTTACCTTTGTAGGCCTTTCAGTGATCTTTTTGTGCAGTCTTTCTCCAGTTATGTGACTTAGGTTTTATTCTTCAAGCTCTATTTAATTTTCATAAAACTTAACAAAGACACTTGTCTTTCCAAGGACATCTTGCTTCACAGTGCCCTTTTTTTCATCTTTTTTTCTCTAGCACCAGTAAATTCTTAAATGGTTAAAGCTGCCCAAGACTGACCATCTGTTGCATTTCTAGTAAAAGGCTTTGTCCCTGTTCTCCCCCTTGAAAAACCTGGAGAAAACCTTTTCCCTGTCAGTCCTTAGCAAACCCAGAATACAAACTGTACATTTTTTCCTTACTTTTACCTTCAGTTATTCACATTCATGTCAGCAAGCACTGGGTATATATTTGAAAATAAATTGCCTTAGGTTTGATCTGTCATACCATAAAATATGTATTGTCTCCATTACTATTTGTTATGTACTTTATCCTATCAGCCTATGCTTCTTAGTATAGGGTCATTTTTCTCTGTTGAAATATTTATTTATTTAGATTTGGGCACTCTTTTATGCCTCACTTTTGTTTGTTTGTTTTTTTTTTTAAATCCATTTTCCTTTTATTCCCCTTCATTTGTTAAGAGTTAGAGACACAAACTTAAAGCAGCATCGTCATGGACTTTGCAGAAGTGATGACCAATTCCATGTTTCTTGGTATTCTTAATTGTATCTACAATTTCCACTTTTCTCCAAGGAAGTATTTTCCTGAACTGGTCAGGGGAGGGGCCATTTGAATCTGCTTTCTAGAGGAACCCCTTTGGAGGTTCTCTCCCAAATTTGCCCTAAACCAGGACACATTTGTGTTTAATGTCATATCTGTGACATTCATGACATAAATCATATTCAGTTGTTTCCATAAAATATATTTCATGTTACTTCCATAGGTCAAAGCTTGACAGTTGTTTACTGTGCAGTATTGTAGTGTCAGGTTTAGTGTTTGGTTAGTGCTGCCAAGCTTCTTGGTGATTTTGAAACTCTGCTCTAGTTTCTTCAGCCATAGGAAACTTTGAATTAGTGAGGTACTCTGGGAGTCAAAATCTGGCAAGTCGTCCTCCCAAAACAGTTTTCTTCAATGGAAAAATGTTCCACTTCCCTCAAGGTTGTTTTTGGCTTTCCTGGTAAATCTGGGTCTTGGTGAGCCTGTCCCTACTGCCCTCCTCCTGCATCCTTTAGTTATTTTGATGTCTTCTGCAAAAACAACCCAGTCTCTCACAAAACAAGAATCCTTTTTATTTTAATATTTATTAATTGAAGATCTAGGAGAGAACACTGTGTTCAGTCTTGCAGATTCACAGAAGTTATCTTCCCACTGGGAAGGATCTCAGAGGAGCTGCTTTTGCATTTGAGCAGTGGGAAGAGCAGGGCTTCAGTGGGTAGATGTTGTCCCTCTAAAGCACCATCAGCTGGTGGGATGTGGCCTGTCTGCAGTTGTTCTCCCTGGAGAGAGCTGCTCTTCTGTCACAGGAGACTCTTCTTTCTTTCTAGAATAGATAAAGGAACTTACTATATGCTCTGTTCAAAGCAGGAGAGTCAAAGGCTGGATGTTTCTTGTATCTGTTGCCAGCAAAATCTCTGTTGAGATTATCTGGAGTCAGTAATTGGCTGTTACTAAATTTGATGGGGAGTGTCTGCAGAAAGACCTTTTGCATGAAAACTTCTAGTGATTGCTACTTAAAATGTGCATTAAAAAGGTTGATGCATGTCAGACTTTCCAATTCTAATTACTTTAACTTTCAACTATTATGAACAACCTTTTACAAAATTGTCAGTTAAAATCGATGTTTCATTTTCACTTAGGCAAAAATTTTCATTATTAATGAAGAGTTAATTTTTTTTCCGATTTCAAACAGACCTTCTTTAGTACAAAGTCTTGAAATAGCAGAAGCATTCACATCCAGTTGTTGTTACTGATGTTTTCTTTTTAGCCAAAGCTCTTCTCAGTTTCTCAGCTGACTAAGTATGGATTAGTAGGTTTTTTTAAATTACTTTCCCCTCCAAAGAAATCAGCTTTAACTGTGGGATAAAGATTCTTTTCTGTGTTTTTGCTGTTGTAAGCAATGCACTGATCTTTGGCATCTGTGCTTGAAACCTGGGATCAGAAAAGCTCCAGATGAGTTTACTTAGAGCTAAAACTGTATGGTAAGCATAAAATGTTAATATGAGACATCCTTGTTAATTAATCAAGTTTATTCTCTCATTAATGGTTTTACTTTTTAAAATGGGAAGTTTCATTCAAGTTTTATTTTATTATTTTAGCTACTTCTGACATTTTGACTGTTGGGTTTTTTCTATGCATATTCAGAAACCAGTCTCTATCAGTATTTCGGGATTTCTTGCCAATACTTTAATGTCTAGCATTGTCTCTAAAAATACCTCTCAGTAACAGTCTTCTGCTTGTATACCAATGTAATTTTTTTATGCTCCTCTAGATTTCCTTTTTATAATTTCTTTGCAGTTTTTATTAGGTATAAGCCTGTTCAGTAGTTTGAAAGTAAACTCTTTGGGACTTCACTTAATATTGTGGAAGTCTGTGTATTTAAAATTGGAATACATTGCAAATAAAGACTACTCAAGTGTACACTTAAAGCTTTTTAAAGACTTTCTATTTGTAAAAATACTTCTTCACAAAGTTTTATGATCATAAACTTCTGCTAATAAGGTATAAAAGAAATTTAAGCCTCGCTATTCCAGAGCACAGAACAAATGCTGTTTTCCTGCACATATTAAACATTTGTTGATAACTCAGATGTAGTGAATCAGACTCTACAAAGCCTGAATTCAATTATTCTGTGTAACAAGATGTTGCAGTGAACAGCTGCTTGGTTTTTGCATGGGGTAGCTTTCCTGGGTGAAGTTCTCCCTGCATAGAGTCTGAGCAAATGAACTCTTTTGGAAACTAAGAGATCTTAGTATTCAAGTTTCGTGCTTGATTTTCACACAAAGATGAAGACATTCCTGTAGAAAGATGTGCACTGCAGTTGGGCCCTTGTAGATGTAGAACAACTGCAGAGCTGCAGCTTGAGGACCAGAGTGTACCCCAATTCTGGAGTGGGGAGGTACTTTTTTTCAGAAACCTGTTATTCTAAGTGAAGGCTGACATTCTGGAAATTGTTATGGTACTTCTCAAACACAGAAGAATTGATAAAAATCAGTTTGAGGTATAAAGAAAGATCCTGGCAAATGTTTACTTTTAAAAAGTGAATGATTTCTTTTCTTTTGTTTTTTAGATTCATCAGATGGAAGTCTAAAAGCTTCTACCTATCATGGGACAATAGACGTTTATGTCAGTCAATTAAGAAAAGTGGATCTGAAATCCCAGAAAGGTTAGCAAATGAAATAAAATATTTTTTGTGGCAGATTTTGATGTAAAAGAAAAGGGTTTGTGTTGGGGCTTTTTTTATCTATCAGTAAAAAACAGTTTGTGATTGTTGGTTATTTACCTTTTTTTTGCATCATTATTGGATGTCTATGCATACTAAAAATACAATAAGCTCTGTAAGAAACAAGAATACTTAAGATGGATTAAAAGTGTTTGTGTATTTTAATGTTTTTCTTTTTTTTTTTCCCCTGGCAATATGCTTGGCAGAATTCTGCAGAGTTGACTAGAGTTGTTCCTTTGCCTTGAGCACAGTTTTCTCCATGATGCTGTATGTGCAGTGATAACTGACACACATACTTTTTTTTTTCCTGCCTTTTGACTGAAATGTCCTACTGTGAAAATTTGAAGGCAGAAAAACAAAGATGGGAGAGCCTTATATTACCATTTTTTCATTTTCTCTTCTGCTTACTCACTGAAATTTCTCTTCTTAGTTAAAAGCTCAGGCCTACAGTTGAATTCATAGTTTTGCCATTCTGAAGATATGATACTGTAAATTACAGAGCCCTGAATACATCTTGGTAATCCTTGTTTGGAAAAAAAAAATGAACACCAAAAATCCCAAAATGCAAACAAGCAAAAAAAAAATCCAGAACAGGCCAAGACACACTATAGCATTTCTATAATTGACTTTATTGTCGTGTCAGACACTTCAGGTAGTTTAAACATGGTCTTTGGTCCACTTCTGTCTCCTGTGAAACAATGCCTGTACCCTGTTAAAACCTAACAGTTACTCAGAATGGGACTCATGGTGTTGATGAATTGAAATGATTTGTGCATCTTTCTGTACAATCTATTCTGGCTTCATTAGTGCAACGAAATTTATCTTTGTATTAATTTTTGGTTATCTTTTGTATCACTTATTTTGCTAAATTGATGTCTCTTTGAGCTAGAAGAAAAGAGGAATGTATTTAAAAAAAGCTAATTAATGTTATTTTCAAAATATTTTCTAACATCTCTTCTGGCAGCACAGTTTAGTAAAGGCAAAGTTGAAGTTCTGTTTACCCTGTAAATTCAGAATAACTGCCGACAGCTGCAGTGCAGAAAATGTCCCATTTGTGATAAATGAGCTGCATGTGTGTTGGTTTTTATGAGTCATCACTGAGCAACTCTCCAAAGAGGACCCAAAGATGAAGACCTTTTCCCTTTCCTATTCTAAGGCTTTTGTGTATCCAGCAAAGTGCAGGCCTAAATTATACTGGAAATTATTTGTTCATCAGAGCTGTCACAGGCAAGTGATTCTGCTGTGTCTAAATTGCTTAGCTAGGGTTGCTTTCTGGTGCTACTTAGCTGTTATTCTCACCACGTTCTGCTGGAGCTTCTGGGATGTATGTCAAGAAACTGTTTTATGTTTTTCTAAAGTGAATGTTGAAATTGAACAAAAACTAAGCACATAAAAAGGAAGTGTATTCTGAATTTTTCAGGTTTTTGATCTAATGTGTAGGAGAGAGCTTTCAAACTTTGTGACTGAGTTATTCCAAAGATGACTAATGTGGGCAGGTTGGGGGCCCAGTGTCTGTCTTCGGTCTGATGCATAGATGCACATATTTGGGGAAGCAGAAGTCAGAATTTCTGGTTTTAATCTCAAAGTAAAATTATTCAGGCCACCAAAGCTGCAATTTTGCTACTAGTTTACATTTTAGTGATGCATAGTCTAAACTGGTTAGTCAGTTTTGAGACTGCATCTGTTGGAGGATGTGAACAGCTGGCCCTAAGCAGTAATCAAAGACAATTCCCAGTGTTCACAGTAAGTGAGCAGTGTCTCATCCTTCCAGAGGAGCAATTCTTTCATCGTGTGCCACGCAGTGACTGGCTTATTTGTCAAGTCTGACACCCTGTCCTTGCTCAGCAATGTCAATATGCAGCTAGAAGATGAACTTAGTCATAATACCAGTGAGATCTATTATATTTGATTCCTTTGATCATTCCTGTAATAAGATGCTCTACCAAAAGACATTGCTAGAAGTGTATGCCACTATTTATTTTCATGTCTGTGAAGGAAACACTGTGATATCATTTTCTATGTATGACATACTCTCTTTATGATAAATGATGATACCTTCATTTATCCTTTCAGTGACCAGAAAAAAGAGGTTACTGTTTTTGAAGACTTTTTAAAAGACCCAACTAAGCACAACCAAATGATGATTTGATTCAAGTTAGTGAAATAATGGACTATTTCATGCTTTGATCTCAGGGTTAAACTAACTAGCTTTCACTTAAATTTATACCAGGTTCAATTACAGTCAAAGTACCTGCATCTCTCAAAGCCTATTTAGAGCTGTCTGGAAGAAAAGTGGATGTGAGCTCAGAGATCCAGTTAAAGGAAACACAGAGTGCCTCCAAAGACCATCATGTAACTCTAAGTGGTAAGGCTTACTAATCTTGGCTTCTAATAAATGTCTGTCTGGCCCAAGTCAAAGGCATCTACAGTTCTGTGTTAGTTTATTGCCCTTGGCAGCTGCTTGCTTTATCTGCTTCACGTTCAGATGTTTGCTTGTGCTGTTGTACTCCTCATGTTACTGGATGACTTTAAAATTTTATTTGGTAAATGACTTGTGAATGTAATCAGCTTCTTCTAACAAAAGTCTTAGAGCCAAATTCCTCTTTGGCGTTAGTCCAGTGGATTTGTGGGAGATAATCCAGAGCTGAATTTGACCCATTGCTTTGTTGGCTTAGAAAGTCACCTAGACTTTCCTGGGCAATCTATTATATTAAAAATATAATAATAATAATAATTTTTAAAAGTCTGTTTCTGAGTCAAAGAGGGGAGTCAAAGGGGTATATGGCATATCTATACATGTACAGTAGTGCAGGATAGGCTGAAAAATGATGGGTGAGAGATGAGAAGAGCAGAAGAAGGTGGAGCTGGAGAAATAGAGAGTACATGGAAAGGTATCTGCAATTACTGGAAGTATCCTTGTAAGGCATTTAAAATTGAACTTGGAATCCCAGGTCTTGTTGTTTCCTGCTTTAGAAAAGCAGTCGTACAGTTCACTGTCAGGGTGTGTATTTCTCTCCCCCACTCCAGATGTGGCTATCTAGAAGTTAAGGCTGTTGCTTTTACCAATTACACAGTTTGCTCTAGAGAAAACATGAACTTAATGTGTCTGAGGGCTCCAGCTTTGTGTTTGAACGTGTTATGTCAGTGTGACCTGCTGTGATAGCAGATTGGGTAAGGCTTTGAGTTTTGCTCTCGTTTTAAACCTAAGAAAATATGCACAAAAACTCTTTTCCTTCCCCAAATAAGATGGGGATCTCAAAGTCAGGAAAACATTGGAAATGTAATTACATAATTGTAGTATGTAGCCTGCTTATATATCTCTTCCTGCCTAGGAACAGTAACTAGCACTTAAATTTAGTAGTGGTTATTAAATACAGTTTCTTAAAAAACCATAATTAGAAGTTGTCAGGCTAGAAGGCTGTGGAAGGACCCCAGATTCTAGCAAGACTGTGGAATCAATCCCCTCAGCAGCAAAACAAGACTTCTTCTCAGTGAACAGGGACCACTAGCCAATCAATCATTTTGCTAGTTTGGCAACATTAAAGATAAGAGTGGTGTTTCAGATATACACAGCTGAATGACTTCTCTGGTTTCACAACCCACTCAGTGTTTGTGTGGCACAGTCGTCACTGAAGCAGATGCAATTTTTCAACCCACTCTTCTGTATGGAAATGATCTTGGCACTTGAGGCCAAAAGCAACTCTGATTAGTTAACTCTCAAATATAAATGTCCCAAAGGCACAGAAATCATCAGGAATTATGCAAAAGCAACAGCATTAGGCCAATGATTATCAGTTGTTTAAAGAAGTTACAGCATTGCATAAAAAGGGAGATACTTCCTGCTTCTGTTTCTCTTTACCTTATGGTCTCTTCTTTCTGCAGGCAAAGCACTTGCCCCCTCACTATCAACAATTGCTTCTTCCTAAAGGTGATATTTAGTAATTTCTTGTATAAGTAGATTCTCAAATAATTGAAAATCATTTATTACAGTTTCTGTATCCTGAGAGCATTATTCACTGTTGAAGTTTCAGGTACAAGGTCCATAGCTGTTCTGCTGCTGTCACTGAAGAAATGTAAAATAGAGTGTGAGGAGGGGCTTTGCCAAGTGGTTAAAAACTGTATCACAAGAGCATGGCAGTTGAGGAGATTTATGCTTCTGAGTTCAAAGATTAGTTTAAAAACAGATGATTTTTCAGAAAATCTAGTTCTCATGTGAGTAACACAGGAACTGTGACCTTTTAGGAAGCTTTACTTGCCTCTGGAAATATTTGAAGGTGTTAGAGAGAAGGCTGTCCAGTGGCAGGGCAGAGTTCTGTGACTTGGGTAAACATGCACTTAGTCCTGCCCTTTTCTGCTCTAGGGAAGCCTTCCCTGCTGCTTTAGAGCAGTTAGCATGTACATCATCCCTCTCCACTTCCACACTGAGGGGGAAGTCAGTACACTACAGCCCCACAAGCACTCACATCCAGGCTTCTGACAGATGGCCAAGGAATAGAGTGGGATTTAGTGAGAGCAAGATGATGGAAGTCTGGAGTGAGTGCTCTAGAGGCAGAGGGAGAGTGTGAAAATGGGTTCTGCTCTTTTAGGAAAAGAAGGGACTTTCCTGCAAAATTGCAGCACTTGCTGAGAAAGGGAGGGAACTAGAGAGCAGTGACAGGGAGTTTATTCTTTGAAGTAATTTGCAAGGGCAAGGCATCTGTTTCCATTGGCATCAGCAGGTAGGCTTGAAAGCAGTATGCATGGTATAATGAAATGTTCCAAAAACAGAGTTCATGCTAAGCACTGGTCCAGCTTCCATTGCTGATTGCAATGATGTCAAGGTGTTCTTTCTTTTCCCTGGCAAGAAGAGAAGCCCTTACTGCTCAATGTCTGACTTCTCCCTGTCTCCAGGTGTGCCTGTGTTCTTAAATGTTATACCTGTGAAGGTAACTAACTATAGGTACTAGATGTGGTAGGAGAGTAGCAGGCTAAAAAGAGCAGAAAATGAACTTAGGAGACTGTTATGTCAAAGGGGTTGCAAACCTATTGAAGGTCAAAATTAAAGTTCATGTAATTTTGATTTACATGCTTTTTAGGCCATTTTCAAATAAGTTAAGTTCAAAGTACAAAGGTAGGAACAATTACCTGTGTAGTCCCAAGGGGAGCAATATTTAAATAACATCAGGAAACAATAGTGTTACACCATTGGAAACAAACAGCAGATTAACATTATTGTTCTGTAAAACTCAAAATAATCCTTTGGCTTTACATGGCATTAACAATACTTTGCTGGAGTATGTTCAGTTTTGAGTACTGAGCTTCAAAACTGTAGAGTCTCTAAAGGAGAACATGTGATCAGAGTCCTAAAATCATGATTAACAAGAGAAGACTGAAAAGTTCTGGTTTTGTCTCAAAAGAAAAGACAAAGGGAAGAGAAGATGCATTTTTCTGATACGTAAGAAGTTGCTACAGAGAAATAAATAAATAAATTGTTCTGTTGACTGGCAATAGGAGTAGAAATTATAACTTGACCTTATGGTAAAGGAAACTTAGCTAAATAGCAAGGTAAACTTCCTTGTAGCACTTGTCTGGGGAGGCAGTAGGACTGTCAGTACTGCAGGTTGTGAAGGCCAGGTGATGTGAGCATCTCAGACCAAATTCAGTGTTTCCTCAGGACAGGCTTTCAGCCCTGTTTTCTCTTGTCTCGAGTTGATGTGGCCATCTGCTCCCACCCACTCCACAGTAACAAAGGAAGGTTACCAGGCATGTGGGTGGATGGGGACTAAATGAAATGCAGCCACTGGACATACTTCAGCCACTTTGGTTGCCAACTTGTGTGTTGACCACTGTGCACTTGCTGGGAAAAGTCTTGCAGTCATCAGAGACTTTATTTGAATCCTTGTAGCTAATGGTGTCAATTTCCAAACCTAATTGTCTGGAGAATAAGCCCTGTAAATCTCATCTCTGAGTGATGCCAGGGACTCACCTGATTTTGGATGTTTCTTCATCCCTTCCCCAGTTCTTGTGCCAAGTTCATATTTAGTGGCAACCTTTCACCTGATGCCACCTGCTTGCTGCTGAGTAATCTTTTCACTTTGCAGTCACTTCATCTGGTTTGCAGCAGCTGTGTGATTTTTCGTGGTGAAAGTCCCACCATGTCCCAGGTGCTCCTCAGAGGCTGTGGATGCTATTGTGTCTCCCTGTTCTTACCTTTTCAACTGGCAAACCTCTTTGTGTTTTTCTGTCCTTACACAAAGAGTAAATGCTTTGGGATTTACGGTTTTCTCCCAAGTAGAGAAATACTTGCTCCCAGTTGTTGTCAGCATGACAACAATTGCAGCAGCTCACAGGACTTTTAGGTTTTGCTACTAATCCCATCCTGGCTGTAGCACAAGAGCTTTGCTAAGGCACCTGAGAGCAGTGTTCCTCTGAGCCATGCTTCTGGTGACCATGCAGGTAATGGGACTCTCCATGTTAACTTATGCCTCCCCTCAGATGTGTATACAGGACATGGAGAGGGAATCCCCTACTGACTTCTTTAACTCCTTTTCCCCTGTGAAAATTTTCAGGTACGCATTGCCGCTGCTTTATGGGTTGATTGAGTATCCAATTATTCTTTTAATAGTGCAGAACTTCTTAGCTGGCCTTCCTCTTCCTTTGCCTCTGGAGAGTCAGCCTGTCTGTAATTACCAGATTCCTTTGAAAAGGTGGACATTGACACTATCTTATCTCTGGCTTTTCAGGTTTCTCTTACTAACATGCTTCAGGTCTTCTCATCCTGCCTGGTTCTCCCCATAGAGTGTGGTGAGAAGGACCTTTCTCCTGACAGCAATCATTCACTCAGGCATGCACTGAAATACTACAACTTTCACATCTGCCTGGTGTTCCCTGCTGGAGCTAAGGGGATCTAGACAGATGTTTCCTGCCATCAGAAATAATCACTTCTTGCTGTTCACTCAGTGGTCCCCACACAGTAGTACTGGGAGAGCAGCCTGTGGAATGCTGTGGCTTTCCCTTTAGGATTGCTTTAAGGCCAGAGGGGGCTGACTGCATGAGTCTCTTGTACCATGCACAAAGCTTTATGGATGGATGTGTTTAAGAGTCTTCATTATGAGAAATTGTCTATTGTTTACTCCAAGGTAATGTCTGTGTTTTTAGCTGCCTGGAGTTCAAGGGTTGAATACAAACACAGCTGAAGGGGCAGTGAATAACATGAGGCAAGCAACTTGCCTTTAAAAGGGAAATAACTGAAACAGCTTGTATTATGTCAGTCTGCTGAAACTTCAGGTTTTATCTGAAGCTTACCAGCTGCCCAAGTGTATAGCTCCTTCTCCCACTGTGCAGCTGTCTTGGGTTTGTTGCAGTCAGCATTGCAGTTCTGATCCCAGGAGTAACACTATGTGCTGTCGTGGCCCCCCTGTTTAGTCTGTTCTCAAGGCACTTCAGAACTTTGCTTCTTTCTTAGAAGCAGTTTTTTTTGACTCTTGGCCACTAGAATTGAGTGGGAAGAGCTTCGTTTTATAATGTCCCTCTACACACTGCCCTCTGTGAGGCCTTGATCCTTAAGAAATATCTTTAAAAAAATAAACAAAGACGCAGGTTGTATCTGGAAAAGATTACATTCCTTCGAGTAAAATAGAAAGTTCATCCAACTTTTATTAAACACATTAGATGAGATGCTATCCTACAGATTTTTATTGGTTTCAGCTTGAGTTCAACTCAAGCTGCTCACAACTTTTTGATATATACCACAGTCCTAACGCTACCAATGAACAACACTTAAAATATGATCCTCATTTTGTGGTATGAAAATAGAGCTCTCAACTTCTCCAGTCTCCAGGAAGGCAAGTAAATAAACAGTCTGTCCTTGACTGTAAAGTTTTGCAAAGGTGTTACCTTCCTTTAAACCCCACACACTGGGGAGGGGGGAAAAACACCACCTTTTTCCTGGGCTTTGAATTGAAAAGGTGACCACACAGCATAATGGAGTCTGCTCCTGAACTCATGCTGCTCTCTTGACTGGCAGGTTTTGAAATTAATTTTCCCCCCTACCCCTCATTCTCAATCCAGGAGGCTGTTTGCTTTTGTGATTTAATCAAGCTAGTAAAGTCTTCCCCAAAATCCACTTAGGCTCTCATTAAATTCAGAGTACAAGCAGTGAGTACAGTTAAGACCCAAGCAGTTGTCAGAAGGTCTCCAGCTAAACCTTGTTGCTTGATTAGTGCCTCATGCACAAAGCTATTTAAATGTAGGAAATAACCTTGAACCTCCTACTAGGGATGGGCTTAATAACCTTAATATTTGCCTCACAGGCAAATTTCCAGAGGTATAAGGAACAAAACTTTTTTCTGCGTTCACCAGAATGAGAAACAGAGTTCAGACAGCTCAGCTTTAAAATGGCTCTTGTAAATTTGTTCCTGTGTTCACTAAACTCTTCTTTAACTTTTTTGCCAAGGTGTAAGCAGTACATGAAACCATTTACAGCACTGATTCTGTGCCTCAGTGTTTGTTTCTTGTACAGAAGTACAAGCCATAGTCACAAAAACATGGGAGAGAGGAACTGGGACCAAGCACTCCAATATGCACTTTTTGGAAATATATCTCTGCCCTGCATTTATTGTGTCCTCTCTCCCTGGGAGAAAAAGCTGTATTTTTAGTGTTCTACAACTCTGTTAAAGGATCAGCTGAAATTTTCCTTTATGCTTCTTTTGCTGTTCTTGTCACCTGGAGGCTGTTTCCTGTTAAAATATTTCATCAGTCTGGTTTTTAAAGTGCTACCTATGCCTAAAGGATTCTGTTTTATTTTTTTTTCCTATACTCTCTGATACAATACTATTGAAAATCAGTGATTCGGTAAAGCTTTGAGGAACTGAACTTTCAAATTTTAATGGATTCCATATACAACACATTTGTCCAACTTGGTGGTTCATCACAGGTTTAAGTCTGCAGTTAGATGATGAGTAGAGGTCTGTGGATCTGCTTTACTGTAGGAATGGTATGACACTGAGTGTGACTGAGACTGCTGCTGTCTGGAGCAATGAGGAGTGCAGAAATTGTACTAGGACATCCCATGGAGACACCTGAAGGCATGCTGTAGTCTGATAACAAGGGACACTGAAGTGACTCTGACATTGTTGGACTCCTCTGAGGACTCTGTACTTCCAAACCATACCTCAGCCTATTGTGAATTGCTGTGGGTTTGGCCCATAAACATAAATGAATCCCACTTAGAACTGCTAAAGCACTGAAATGCTGTTGAGAAGTTCTGGCACATAGGCCTGAGTTGTGAAAACCAATGCAGTGATGTCACTTGGAGTTTTGCCACTGTTTTTGCTGTGGCCAGCATTTAATTTCAGCTGTGTTACATGTCAGAACAGAGCATGTTTGCAAAATTGGTTCAGAGTCTGCTTCCCTGCCATCCCTCTTGCTATTCCAGGCTCAAATTATTCTAAACTTAGAATTTACACAGTTAAATGAATACTGAAGTAATAATAAATGATATTTTGTAAAGATAAACAAAAGTGAAGGTTGATCTTATGATAAAGGCACTGATCTGGGACTTTAAAGATCCCAGTTTAATTCCCAATATGGACAGATTTTTTTGGTATAAATTTGGAAGGTCACTTATTCTTTCTTGGCCTCAGTTTCTTAATTATAAAATGAGACTGAGTTGAACTCTCTTCTTTGTTACACAGTGAGCTTTTCAGAGCATGACTGTGAATACAAAGTTTATGTGAAACATGTAAGAAGACAGATACCTCAGGGTTTTGGGGTTTTTTTTAGGCCATTGTCATAAGGAAAGAGTAGTCGTAGCAAAATGTCCAGTCTTCTGGACAATCAGGTCTTACCATGTCTCTTTTCAGTGTTTAGAATAACAATTAAAATCTTTGAAATTACTTAGGCAGATTAGTGTCTCATGTAGAGTCACAGTTAACCAGAACTGGCTATTGAGCACCAGGCCCCCACTCACTCCCCAGCAGTGGGATGGGGAGACAAGCAGAAACGTAAAAGTGAGAAAAGTCATGGGTTGGGGTAAAGAGACTTTGAGGTTAAGACAGTTTGATGGATAAAGCAAAAGCTATGCACACAAGCCAAGCAAAATAAGGGATTTTTCACTACTTCCCAGGGCAGGCAGGTGTTCAGCCATCCTCAGGAAAGCAGGACTATATCTCAACAGATACTGGGTCAGACAAATGCCATCACTCTGAATGTCCCCTGCTCCTCCTCCTGCCAGCTCTAATACAGAACATGGCAACATACAGTTCAGAATGTCCTTTTGGTCAATTGGGGTCAGCTGTCCTGGCCCTGTCCCCTCCCAGCTTCTTGTGCTCCCCCAGCCTCCTCACTGGCAGGGCAGTATTAGAAGCAGAAAAGGCCTTGATGCTGTGAAAGGGCCACTCAGAAATAACAAATTTTATATATTGTCAACACTGTTTTCAGCAGAAATCTAAAACATGGTCCATCCTAGCTACTATAGAAAAAATTAATCCTATCCCAGAGAAAATCAGTACATGTAGGGTTTGTGTGGCAAAGTCTTGGTGGTGGGGTGGCTTCTGTGAGAAGCTGCCAGAAGTTTCCCCTGTGTCCTACAGAGCCAGGGCCAGCCTGCTCCAAGGTGGACCCACCACTGGCCAGGTTGAACACATCAGTGATGATGAATAACACAGTTAAAGGGGAAGAAACCTTACTGCACACCAGCAGCTGGAGAGAGGAGTGAAAATTTGTGAGAGGAGCAGCCCTGCTGATATGCAGGCCAGTGCAGAAGCAGGAGCAGGAGGTGCTCCAGATGCCAGAGCAGAGATTCCCCTGCTGCAGCCCCTGCAGGGGTGCAGAGATCCACCTGCAGCTTGTGGAGGACTCCATGTCAGAGCAGGGGAAGAGCATGAGGAGTTCTCCTCCTGCAGAGGAAGGAGTGGCAGAGATAATGTGTGGGCTGACCAAAACCCCCATTCTCCATCCCCCTGTGCCTCTGGTGAGGAGAACGTAGAGAAATCAGCAGTGGAATTAAGCCTGGAGCAAAGGGAGGGGTGAGTGGGATATGTTTTTAAGATTTGGCTTTATTTTTTATTACCCTTCTCTGAGTTGATTGGGAATAAATGAAATTATTTTTTTTCCCCAAGTCAAGTCTGTTTTCCCTGTGACAGTAACTGCTGACTGAACTTTCCCTGTCCTTGTCTTGACCCGTGAGCCTCTTGTTACATTTTCTGACCTGTTCATTTGAGGAGGAGAGTGGTAGAGTGGCTTTGGTAGGCACCTGACATCCAACCAGGGTCAACCCACCATAACACATTTCTTAGCTTAGAAATAGTGCAGTACTATATAATAAAAACCACTACTGGTTTTTACTAGTAAATTACTACACAATTTACTACATTGTAAAGATGTATTATGGGAAATTAGATTAATGCAAAAAAAACTGTATCAAGAAGGAAATGTCTCTGCTAAAAGTACACAAATTCTACCAAATAAAAGTGCTATAAGTGCTTCCAGGGAGCTTGGAAAAAAATGACAACGTGAAGATGATATGCTTACTGTGTGTCAGATTAAACTAAGACAACTCTCTTTTCCAGGTCACATGAATCAAAGGGATGAAACAGACAAATGGATTAAGGCTGACACACAAAATGGCAAAGTGTATCTTAAAAGCCAAAGCTGGATCCAGTCCGTCAAGCTGAGGAGTTCTTAAAGGTGAATAGGCCAAAGAGATTAAATCAAGAAACTACAAAGGAACATTTCTGTAAAATTATGAAACTTTTTGGATGAATATTCTTCATATAAAAGAGAAACTATTAAAAATGAGAGCATTTTAACCCAAGATTTGCCTGTGACAATGCTGATGCTAAACAGTCTGGTTTGCTCTTAGTGCCTTTTAGGAGCAAGATGATCTTACATATTCAGAATTTATATAACTTCACCCACTTACCATATCAGTTTAAAAGCTGGTAACTCTCAAACAAAAGTTTGGAGTTGTCATTTAAAAATAAAAAAAGCATTTTCAACACTTCCAAGATGACATGCTTTGCAAGCTCTGTTATACTTTTAAATTAAATGTCCCAATACTGTGGGAATTCTTCTGGTTTATGCAAATTGTGGAGAATTTTCTTCAACCAAATTGTATCATGGATAGGAAAAAAATCACTTGTAGCTCTTATGTGGTCTTTTCATTTGGTGTTTGAACCCTGAGCACTTTCTGCCTGGGCCATGGGTACTCTCTGTGTAAAAATACTTCTGTGAAATGGCAGAGCTTGCTCCATGTCATCCTGAACCTCTGGCTGGATAGAAAGAAGAACTCCAGCTGTGTCTACCACTGCTCATCTGCAAAGAAAAGCTTTTAAAATAAATAAGAGTGCAATGCATCTGGCTGATTTCAAGGAGGAGCACTCCTCCAACTGGACTTCAGAGGAGAGTCCAATGAACATTCCCCTGGAGGAAAAGCTGCCGTAGAGGGGAAGTGTTGCCCTCTGACTGAGAGCTGGAATCTCTTTGTTTGCTCTGTTTCAGTGACTTAGAGCCCTGTCCTGCAAAGCTGCCAGGCAGCTCCTGGAGGCAGGAAGGCAGAGGAGGGAGCTGAGGTGAGGGAGCCTGCACAAGGATCCCTCCCTTGTGGAGCATTCTGTGTTGCTGTAACACAGGCACACAGTAAAGTAAATGGAGCTTTTAAAAGCCTTTCCATGCATCTCTATGGCACCTTATAAAAGCAGTAGTGAAATTCATGTTTTAAGCTGAAATGTAAGAATCCCTGCCAGCTGAGGGGATGGCGAGGAGCAGGAGAGAATTGAGACTGTCAGCTCAGGCTTTAAGTTTTGTATGTATGTGTATGTTCTTTAGTACATTATGAAATTAAATTCTTTGCCACAGGATTCCCTAGGAGGTAGAATTGCCCCTGGCTAATGGACTTCAAGAGTCAAGGGCAGCATATCTACTGTAATTCAGGGTGGTTAAAAACTCCACTTCCTGTTTACTGTTTGTTGGGATGAGGTGGGCATTGGTGCATATGACAAATTATATGTATTTTTAATATAAACACTAATGTATAAAACATTTCTAATGGTATTACTAAAGGCATTACAATATTATTAGATGTGAGTTATTACTTTACTTTTAAAATATATAAATTATATAAAATTAATAAATTATAATGGTTTTGGATATCCAGAAAAATATTTGAAACTAACAATTTCTATGCCCTGCTGCAGCCAAAGTGAAAAAAGCGCCTCAAAATTCACATCACATGAAAACATGCTAGTAGGTACTTCACAAGGTCAAATCCATTTAATGGTCCCATTATTCACCTGAAATACAAAGCCTGGCAGCCTCTGAGATTAAGGTTGTGTTTTTTGGGACTGCTGCATCAGCAATTTAAGGGAGAACATAATAAGAAAACACATTATTTGTTCCATATTCAAAAGAAAGCAAACTCAGACTTTGAATTCATTAATTTTCTACATCTAGCAGGAATTAAACATCAGGATTGTTAGTTACTTGAAGAAGTTTAAATCAGCTAGCATAAAAATTGTGCTACCACTAAAGCTACTGATTATATTCATTCCAAGCTAATACAGGTTGAGACCAGCTAGAATGTTAATATAAAGGTCAAGAATGAGTTTAAGTAGGACAAATCCTTGTGAGTTTCCCCAAAGGCATTGAAGAATGTCTTGTTCTGCTCTAATGAGGTGAAACTGTATTTTTCTGTAGACAAGGGAAGATTGTAGGTTATCAGCAATTAGAATTTGAATGGCCAATCCCTTGTGTGCTCATATATCATTTTTGTCCATTTGATGAGAAGACATTCTTGTAACTGGAGCAAATCTATACTTGAACACTTTTTTCATCTGTGCTCCCTTTAATTTGGTTCTCCAGCTCTCTCAGCTGCCAGCCAGCCCACAGTTCAGACCTGCACACATGAACATCAGCTTGTTTAGAGAGTTGGACTCAGCCCAAGAGGCTTTTCTGAGAATGAGGGCTCTGGGTGCACAAGTGACTGTTGAGAAGTGGAGAACTGTGCTTAAATGTCTGGGTGTAGTTGTGTATTAAAGACTCTGTAGTCACTGCCTACTCACTGCTCTCAGCTCCTCAAGAAGGCTGTACTAGAGGAGTGCCAGCCCCATCAAGTGTGAGGTTCTCTGGGGAGTCAGAGTGTTTATGTCCTGGAGAGGACCTTCATGGCAAACAAAACCTCCAACACATGCAGATTTATTCATTGCTTACTCTGCATGGGACTACAAAAACTTTCATTATTGAAAGATGAAGACAGCTTGAATCAACATCTGAGAGTTAGCAGTCCTGTCTGAGTGCAGCTGTCTTGCTTGAAGGCATTCATACTCCTGTGAGAAAGATTTGCTATGCTTCCTTACTAATGCAACAAATGGCCTTTTATTAAAGTGTGATTAGTTTTAAAAAACAATAACACAGTGGTCTTTTCATGTGCTAGAGAAAAACCCTTGAACTGTTGAGATGCTGCACAATTTCTTCATTTTTCATTTCGAAGAATTTATTTTTTCAGGCTCTGATCTATGTTTTTTGGTGAAGGTAACCAGTTATGTTACCATCCCAGTCATATCCAAGCCAGGAAGGATGGTCAGCTTCATTATATTCCTGTTTTTCCAGTTCAGCTGTGTATTTCAAGACAGCTTGTCTGCAATAAGAGATTAAAAATAATAATGACAAAATAAAATTTTTCAGAGGCTGTTTTTACAAAGAGCACTAAAAGCAGTTTAATGAGGAAAAGTTCCTTGTTTCAACTGAAGCTATAAGTATTATGAGGGTGTTGTGGAAAGTAAACCAGAAGATAATTGTTAGGTCACAGAGTCATGGAATGAATTAGATTGGAAGAGGCCTCTGGAGAGTGTTTCAACCTGATGTTGCTTTAAATGACCAGGTGAGTCATGGCTTTGCCAGATGGGTTCTGAGTATCTTTAGGCATGAAGGTTGCAAAGTCTCTGGGATCCTCTTGAAGAGTTTAACCAGTTTCCTGGTTAGAAATTTAAACTATTCTTGTAATCAGAATTTTACATATGCCACTTGTCCTATAAGTGCACCTTTGACAATGGTCTGGCGCTGTCTTCTCTTCTGTATGCTCTGATGAGAGTTAGAGACAGCAATAAGGTCTCCTCCATCTCAAGCCTTCTCCTGGGACTTAGCAAAGCAATTCTCTGAAGGCTCTTCACATGTCACATGCTCCAGCACTTTAATGGTCTTGGCAGAGTTCACCCACACTTGCTCTATTGTGTAAGCATCTGCCTGAACACAGATCTGAGTGGGTGATGCCACTGGAATAATAACATTCTCTTTGGAAGAAAATAGAAAAACCAAACAAGATAAATAAACCAGCTACATCCAAAGGTATTACACCATCTCCAGGGTGTTTTCTCATAGCTCTGTGGGAAGGCTGTAGTAACTGTGCAGGTCCCTCTCTCTGTTTTTCTATTTGAACCAGCATCTGTGGCACCTCCAAGTATTTTTACCCTTTTCTCATTCACCTTCTGCTTGTTTTTTGGCCAGCCTCTCTAGTTCTCTTCTGTCACTCACCTCTTTTTACATGTATTGTTTCAGAAACAGAATTGAATACACAACAGGCAGTGCTACAAGAGCCTTAGGGTTACTGGCATGTACTGGCATTGGCTGTGGACCTGCCCCAAGGCTGTGTTTTGCAGCTTCTCTGACAGCTGAACCAGAAGAGAGTTGTCTGCGATGCCCAAACCCACCCATGACCCCTCTGATCTCCCTCAACATTTTATGGCCACTGCCCTTTTGCAGAATCAGAACACAAAACTAATAAACGAGATCAAAATTTGAGAAAATCGGACCTTCTGAGCGAGACACTCTAAAAAGAAGAAGACCAACTCTCCCTTCTTTTTCACAGTGTCAATCCAGCAATTTTTGTTACCTTCCCAAGCTGAAGAAACTGAACCCACCACTTTCAGTCTCCTGAATGTCTCTTTCTTTCCATGCCTTGTGTGACCTGGCTGCCAGCCCGCTCCCGCTGAGCAGAGCACCCTCCTGCCCGGCCCCTGCCGCCAGCGCCGCGCTCCAGAAACCCCCTGTGCTGAGTGTACCCATGCTCCTGGGGAAGAGCCAGCTCTGCATCTCCCACCCTCTCCAGAGATTCAACCTGATCTGGTGTGTCACAGCCACAGCAAGGCAGTCTTTCTCCCTGCTGGCCAACTCCTAAGCTCTGGGAAAATATAATACCAGACAATACTAGAAAAAATCCAAATTGAAGTGCTCGTTACCTGCCAGTAATGCTGCTACAGTGTTTCTTCTGTTTGTTTCCCAAGTGGAAATAAATGCTGGAGATGGTTACAAGGGGCAGATGTGCCCAGATGTAATGCTTGCACCACTACAGCAGGAAAGGGGAAGTGGGCAGGAGTGGAAAAGAGACAGAATTAGTGAAGCAAGAAGGGCTTGTTTTCAGCCACTGCAGGACATGTTTTTATAAAATGTCCAACACTGACACACTCTATGAACCACATGAACACAAGGCTGCATCTGTTTTTATATTAGGGAGGCCTGTGCCATTGAGGAATGCGTGCACAATTTATATGAGCTATAAGCTCTGACCTATAAAAAATCAACTCATCCAAGTCCAAATTCCTGTTTTTCATGGAAACTGCAATGTATAGCGGCTGTCTGAAGCATGTGTAAGGGGAGCTGTTACTGTTTTTTTGGAAACTTATGATGTCCCATGCCTGGAGCTACAGCTGAGTGGTTTGCCAGAAACAGCCATTCATCATCAGCACATGGTAAAAAGATTGTTTATTTAAGATATACTGTACTATGACAGAGCCTGATTATTTATTTATTTATTTACTGTCTTACATGAGCACATTGATGAATAAAAGTATTTCAGCCAATAATTACAGTTATCTTTGGCAAAACAACTATCTCTTGGAATAAGTCAGACAGAAGTACTGGCCCAAACACAGGGCTTGAGCAGCACTGGAATACCTAATTGAATCCTTACCCAAAGTTTGCATCCATTTTACTGAGAGGGGATAACTGGGAAATACAGTTCTGCAACATGGTCTGAATCCCGAGCCATTGCAAAATTCAACAATTTTTCAGAATCACAGAATGTGCTGAGTTGGAAGGAACCCACCAGAATCATCCAGTCCAACTCCCAGCCCTGCACAGCACCATTCCCAAGAGTCCCACTGTTTGCCCAAGAGCATTGTCCAAACGCTTCTTGAACTCTGTCAGGCTGGTGCTGTGACCACTGCCCTGGGGAGCTGTTCCTGTCTGACTGGGTCCATCATAATAAAAAGCAGAGGTTTTGACAAAAACCTTTCAGAATTGAGGTTATAGAAACCAATCAACAGTAGAAAATAATGGAAAATAAAAACTCAAACATGGGAGAAATGTTTGTAGTGTAAATACAGGAGAAATTAAGCAAGTGGAGACAGGGAGCTAATGGGAAAATCAGGAAGCATTCTGCAGGCATGCTCCAGGTTACAAAATGTGGTAAGACTACCTAGGATCTAAAGTATTCTGAGGCCTATGTCAGCTGCAGTAGTTTTATCATGTTATGGCATCCAGTTCATGTGCACTTAGTGGCTGGAACATGGAGCCTCTGTGTCACTTCCAAAAAGAGAATTACAGTCAGTGAGAAGACAGTACTGTATTTTTGTTGCTTGTTAAACAGAAGACTTGGGAGTAATTGTTGTTGGTCTTTTACCAAATCATGTGTAGGAGGTCTTCATTTCCAATTCCATGTTTGTTGGATCTTTCTTGCCCTAAGACCTGAATATTTGGATAACACCTAAGAAATTCTGCAAGTTCTTGCAGACCTTTCTAACCAACAGCAGCCATTAGAAGACAGAACAACAACAAAACCAAACAAAAATGACAGTCTTCTCCAAATGTCAGATGTATTTACAATAAGGTCTATTAAGACCTGATGTAATTTTTGTTTGAAAGGCAAAAATTGTAAGAGGAATTGTTGATGAGTTACTTGTTAATAGTGTAGTTATTAGTTTAGGAGAAATGTAACCAGTTTTATGCCAGTGCAGACAAGAAAGAAGAAAGCACCTAATTTTGCTCTCAAAGAAGATCTTTTCAGGGAATCAAACTGTTGCAGATGACATGTACTTTGGGGAAAGCACAAGACTAGCTGGCTTCTCCGTCAATGACATGTTTCCTTTCTCATTTTGCATCCAGAAATGTTAACAGAGAATGTTTTACAGGGAACAGAAGCATTTCTCTAAAGATGCCAGTGTATTATTTCCTGTAGGAATAGTCTTAAGCAAATCAAACTGACAGTACATTTCCCTACATTTTAGAAAGCAGTGAGTTAGGTTGTTTTCCCTCTAGCAGAAGAAATCAATTGTACCAGCACTATGTACTTCCACATTAGATTATCCATTATTCTTTCTGCCATCTAGAAACTGGATTAACTGAAAGGTCATTAGCCTCTAGATACAGAAATATGCAGCAGGATACCAGGCCACAGACCTTTTTTTCCTTCTAACATTTATTAAACCTGGAAGCAGGGCAGTATGTTGGCAAATATAATCTCAAAATCTACCTGATACTGGAAAGAATGAACAATTGAAAGCCCATAACTCTTTCCTATGAAGCTGCGTTGGACTGAAACTTGAAGAACTTTGTGGCTCCACATGTTTTCTATTTTAATCTCTCAAAACAGTAAAAATAAAAAAAATGAAAAATAATGTGCACAATACAAGAGATATGACTCAATACTTGCAAGGTTTAGTCTATTAAGAAATGTCTACTAGGACTGCTTAGTGTCTAACAATAAATAATGGGGAATTCCTTTGGAACAATGAAGTAGTGTTTTATGCCACAGATATTTTAGGGCAACTTTAAACTAAAAACATATTTCTTCTCTTGCTTATTTAGAACCTAAGTCACTAGCATATTTAATTCTCTAGATGAATGTGATAATGTGACTTTTACATAGATGACCTCTTCCATCTCCTTAAATAGGGAATGAAATGATAGGTTCTCTGCAATGTAGGTTTCACACCCTTAGAACATAAATTACACCTGAAACCAGCCTTTACCTTCTGTGAAAATCTAAGAACCTGAATGTGGTTTTAAGAATTAGTCTGAAAACAGAGGATTAGGGCCCGTTTTCAGTTTTTCTGACAATCTGTTGCTTATCATTCATTACTAAAAGCATACAGGTTGTGAAGAAACACAAGAGTTTTATAGAAATATGTGACAGCGGCAGTACTGTCATTGCTTTTGATGTTGTTTAAAAGCTGCTGCAAGGTAACTAACTCTAGAATCATGCCATGTTTTACTGTGCTTTTGATGTAGTTATTGGCAGAAGATAACATTTTTATCATCCTAGCAATATTGGCCTTACACTGCAGTTAAAAAAAAAAAGATTTTCCTAAACTGGGAAACATGCAGGATGTGGAGCATATCAGAATCTAGCTGTGAACTCACTTTTATCTTCTGCATATCATTCCATCTGGATGCACAGTATATTCTGTGGCCTGGCAAAGTCTAGGGTGCGATGTCTTTGGACCTGTTGGAAGGAACAAGCAAAAAATATTTGGGACTGCATTATTCTGCATAATCAATCTGCCTAGTAGGTGTTGTCCCAGCCTCAGATGGTGCAGGACAGGAGTTTCCTATCACTGAATATGTGGTGTGAAGGGTTAGAGGCTGAGGCTGGCAAGGAAAAAAAAATCCACTGTCCAGAAAATGAGACTCAAGAAAATAAAATTGGCAAAGTTTACCTAGTTCCAAACATCACAAAAAGGACAAAGATAACACTGGGTGGAGACGTGTGTCTCATGGTTGCTTTTTTGTTTTGCAAAGATGTGTAACTCTCCAGGGTTATCTTTAGAGTAAAAATAACTGGTTGGGAAATTCCTTGGCTGAGTTAGAAGAGTTTAATCAAGACCTTTGGAGAATCCATTGCACATGGGACTCTTAGGCAGAAGCATAATCCTGGGTCATCCCAGGCCACAGTAATGCAAATGGGTTTCTGAGAAGTCATGTCAGCTCCTTGATGATGGCTCACCCAACACAAACTGGATTTGGCACAAATTCCTGTTCCCATTACATCTCACTTCTACAGGAAAATGGACCAGCAAGCGGAATCAGAAAGGGCTGACACACTGTCGCTGCTCTAAACAGAGATATTAAGTCACAGAATAACAAGTCAACAACAGTAATTTTAGGATTAAAAGAACAGCCCTTGAGGCTTAATATGAGAAAAACTATAAACCAGAAAATCATGAAGAGATTAAATGAATCTGAATTAATTTAATTTTTATTTTTCAGTTACTACTGTTGCATACCAATCCTTCAAAGCACTTTCTGCATGTAAGAAGTGTTTAATTTGGAGTAGAGATTTTAAGGAGGAAGTTCTGAGATTACATTGAGAAAACGGTGTCTGAGAGAAGTGAAGAAAATAAGACCAGTGACAGCAGAATTGTTTGTGGTAAGACGGAGGAGTAGAAGAGGATTTGGAAAGTGTGAAGCACACTGGAAATACCTTTTGAGTTATTAAGCATATGTATTGGTCTTGTGGTGTCTCTAAAGCAACTATTAAACCCTGGAATGGCTTAGCAGGAAGTACAGTACTTAGAGAGGACTGTTAGAGTACAGTCAGAGCTCTCCTAGTACAGGCTGTCTATATAGGGTGGTATTATGTATTTCTTACTCTCATAAAGTTTTATTAAGTTATATACTCAGATATATCAACCATGTCTAAACTTCAGTTTCTTTCCAGTTTCAGGCCCTGTGGCATGTCTGGCCATTCTGCTGTTCTAGGTGTACAGGGCCTGGTCTTAGTACTCTTAACCCCCGTGGAAGGGTGGTGGACATTGAATCCACATCTTTTGAGACTCACAGGTGAAAACTCAGCTCTCAACTCAGTTCTCCCAAGTTTTAAGAAGGGTAGGAAGGAAGGCTCCAGCAATTACAGGCCCTCCAGTCTTGCTTCAGTGCCTGGTAAAATTATAGAGAAAGTTATTGTAAGAGTAATTGAGAAATATTTGGGAGACGATACAGTCACTGGGCACAGCCAGCATAGGTTCACAAGGGGAAAGTCCTGCTTGAGCAACTTTATTTCCTTTTATGACAAGCTCATCCACCTAGCTGACCAAAGGAAGCCAGGAGATGTGGTGGGTTTGGAATTTAGCAGAGCTTTTGATACTGTCTCCAAAAGTATCCTGGATAAACTGTCCAGCACTCAGTTGGGCAAGTCCATAATACAATGGGTGAGCAACTGGCTCACAGGCTGGGCTCAAATGGTTACAGTGAATGGGGTTACATCAGGTTAGTGGCCAGACACCAGTGCTCAACTTGTAATGTTTTTGTAAATTATCTGGATGCAGGAATTAAATGTAAAGTGTGCCAATGATACTAAACAAGACTCTCTGCGGCGTAGAAAGGAGCCACAGAGAGATCAGGATAGACTGAAGAGCTGGGCAATTGCCAGCTGCATGAAACTGAACAAGAGCAAATACTCAATTCTTCACCTGGGATGAGGTAAACCTGGCTACACATACACCCTGGGGGATGAAAGGCTGGAGAAAAAGCCCTGCAGAAAGAGATCTGGGAGTCCGGGTCAATGGAAATTTGAACATGAGTCAGCAGTGCCCTGGCAGCCAGGTGGGCCACCCGTGTCCTGGGGGCATCAGGCACAGCATCCCCTGCTGGGCAAGGAATGGGATTGTCCTGCTCTGCTCTGCACTGGGGCAGCTTCATCTCGAGTGCTGGGGGCAGTTTTGGGTGCCACAATATAAAAAAGACATTAGACTATTAGAGACCATCCAGAGAAACGTGACCAAGATGGTGAAATATCTTGAGCACAAGAATTGCAAGGAGAGGTTTATGTCACTTGGCTTGTTCAGCTTGGAGAAGGGAAGGCTGAGGGAGAAGTGGTGACCAGTGATAAGGCACAAGCTGTGTCAGGAGAAGCTCAGATTGAACTTTAAGAGCAGGTTCTTTACTGAGAGGTTAGTCAGTAAAAACCAACCTGGGGAAGTGATCACAGCACCATAGTGTGACTCTGTAACCGTGCTGCGTTTGAGCACAGGCACACACCCACTGCCATATACTGACATTCAGTCCTTGGGAAACAGACAACAAACCCTTGGAGTGAGCTCAGGTACACACTGTGATGGTTGAGAGCATTAAGCCCAGCCTGGTTTTCTCATTCACGTTCCCATGTGTCCTTGAGGTAGTGTCCTTTGCAGAAACGTCCCCAAGAGGACATTGCCTGCCATAAAGAGACAGAGTCTGCATTTCTCTTCCCTCCTGGCTGACACTGGAATATGTAGATAACCCTGCCAGACCACAGGAGTCCTAAGCACCAGTGTGGACACCCCCTAGATAAAGAAACTAGACATCTCAAGCCAGATACCTAGCATGGGACTGTGATGCCAGTGAAGAAAAGAACCTCATGTTTCGGGGTTTACAACCCCCTCTGAAGTAAGATTAGGAAATATTTTCTTGGTAATTTTTCTACAGTACAGCGTCGTGAGACTCTGTAGTTGCTTGCAGCCTTTCCAAAGATATTTCAGGTATTGTCAGTAAAATGAATACAACCTGAGATGTCCAAGAAGGGGAGATAATGGCAGGCTGCAGCAAAGTATTGGATACATGTATCAATCATTGTAAATGAAGCAACAAGACATGCAGAAGTTAGAAAAAAAAATGCACAGAGCACAACTTTAGTGTCTGATTGGTAGGAAAACTATGTTTTAAAATTGAAGTAAATTTTCTGGCACAGCAGAATTCTGAATCTCTGCAAGAGGCTCCACAGAAACTGTCACTTTCTAATATTAGATATTAGTTAACTGTGATTGCAATCTAGTTTTAAATATTGTGGAGTTTTTTCACCTACTAAGAATGGTTTAACTTTCCCACCCATATATGTGCATGCAGCACATAGAAGCCTTTAGTATTTGTGCTGTTGCATTGCTCTCTCTAAGTTATTAGGATGCACTTGCACCACTTTTTAAACTCAGTTCTCTGTTACAAATGAGTGTCTCACACCAAGACTTTTTGAGTGTGTGGTTGGTTTTTTTAGGTCTGAAGCACAGGTCCTTAGTTTCACCTCACAAGTCCATTTTTCAGGAACTGATAGTCATTGCCATTAATGCTGGAAGTTGCATTTGAGAAAAACATGACACACAGTCTTCAAGGTACATAAGCAGCCATGCAAGCTACTAATTGCTCCACTGACCTCAACGGGGACAGTCAAGAATACATTACACACATACTTTAATTACCTTGTTCATTCAGGACCAAAAATCAAGAGGGAACATAGTAAGAACCTGTTAAAGACATTTGCTTAAAATCGCTGAAGTGGGTGATAGAAATGAGGATTTCACTTGTACTAAACAGCCAATCCCATGAGAATCTGTAAGGGACAAGGAGGCAAGATAATGCTGATGCCTGGGGTTCTGGAACAAAAAGTTAGCACACTATCTTATGATAGTCCTCCTGGTGTATAGAGGAATGTACATGTGCTTGTTCCAGATCTATTTATATGCTCAATACTAAGATCTGCAATAGATTAATAAATAGATCAAAATATTATTAAGTAGATTAATATTCTTATATGAAAAAAGAAGTTGCTGACTCTGAAGTCAGTAACCGGTATCAGAGGCATTTAGAAAAATCTACATTTGTCATCCTATTCCCTTTAGAGGTCTGTGTGGCAGAATTCATTGCATCTTCAGAAGTTAGCTATTTAAAAGGGCAATTCATTTAACCAGAGATTTATTTTCAGTTCTTGCTGTATTTTTTCATGTGTAGAATATTTCCCACAGCAACATCATTTTTTTTCCTATGAAATAAGAATTACCCTTAAATCAGGCTCGTTCCCTGAATAAGGCTCAGAACAGAACTGATGAATATTTTATACAATCAGCATTTGCAAAATGACTTGTACCTGCCTTAGGTATACAGAACCACGACATGGAGACTCACAGCACCTCCACTGAAGTCACTGGAGTTTGTTGAAAGACAATTGGTTTGCCTCAGAATATAGGATTAAAATTATAAACTCTTCTAATTTTAGAGTAACCTGCATAGCACATTCAAAACATTCTTAATGTACATCTATTTATATATTAATTTAATATTTTAATATTATATATTTTAATATTAATATTTAAATTAGTTTTCTTAAAAATAAGACACCTGATGTTGCAGAACACATTACCATATATCCTTTGGAACAGTTTCATTCCGACTTTAGTCTCTTGACCATTTTTAAGCAGTTTCTGAGTGGAAAATATTTCTTTACTTAGCAGCTGGATACCCTCAATTTACACTACAGATTGCCAAGGGATTTGTAAGACCCATTAGCTGTAACATCCACAGGTGTACCCATCTCATTTTATGCAGCTGCAAGCTGGATTCAAGTCAAACAAAGACTTGTAAACTTATGGGTAGGTTTATGTGCAAGAGTCTCAATGTTCTTTTCTGAAAATAGTAGGGTATTAGCATTTAACAGATTGGCTTTATAACTGTTTAAAGAAAAGATATCATCTAGGAACGAAGTGTTGGAAGGGGATTACTGGGTCACTGAGTTGACTCATTTTTCCCATTTGCAGAAACTGTAGAATACAATCCAGTCCATTCCCTTACCAAGAGCCATACTAACATTCCTTAACAGTTTGCCCCATCTCCCTTCCCAGAAAGCTCTTCCATAATTCACTGCTGGGATAACAAAAAAATCTCCCAATTGCCAGCCTACATGTATTTACTGACATTTTATGCTGCTTGTTTTGTTTTGTTTTCCTGTGTTGGTATGTCATGTGTGGGGCAAGCATGGCAGACAGGACTGATTGCAGCACTACCTACTTCAGCTACAAACTTCAACTTTGGGAAGACCTCTGTCCACAACTTCTATTACCACTGTCATTGTGAAAAAAATAGCTGAATATCTATCTAAACCCAAAGGATGCAGGAGATTAAGACCCATGTATATAATAATTAATGGTGTAGGTATCTGTAAGATATAAACCAAGGGCTGGTGTAGGATAGAGAGTGGCCTCCCAGATCTGAAACACAGCCAGTGAGTTTTGGCCTAGAGGCTGAGAAATTTAGGTACATTTGGAAGGCAAACAACTTGATCCGACAATATCTAAATTTAGGGCTGGCTAATTAGTTGGCCAAATAATCTCAAATTAGTTGTGCAGAGGCTGTGTTCAGCCACTGCAGGGAAAGAGGGGCTGTATGGAGGACTGAAAGAATAGTCAAGGGTTAGGGAGATGGGTGTTGGTGAGGAGGAAGGCAGGGACGAGTGATGGCTGCAGACATTGTGGAAGGAAACAGGACATGGGCATTTCAGTGGGGAAAAAAAAAGAGGAAAACTGGTTCATGGAGTGGCAACATTTTAAAGGATAGTTCAAGATGAACATTTCCAAAAGTAGTAATAAACTTGTTCATTGCCATTTGATAGTGACAGAAGCAACACTGTAGCTTTTCCTATGAAATTTAAACAAAAAATGAAATCACCATTTTAAAAATGCTTTGTACACTTATTTTCAAAATGAAGTATTTAGTTTTGCTGTTAAAGAAAAATTAAAACCACCTAAGTAATTAAATGCACAAAAGCCAGAGCTATTAAGTCAGAAAGTACAGGGAAGGGATATAAGCTTTCGTAACAGCATAATTTCAAAAAGGAACACACATTCAGATACAGCAAAAAGATAATTGAAATGCCAGGCTTTAGTCAAAAAGAAATGATACAGAAAATACAAGAAGCAAAAATGCTGTAATAGAAGTTCACAGGGTAAAGGGGAACTAAGTTTCACTACAGATGAATTTTAATCTAAATAATTTAATTTCAACCCTGAGTGCTTCAGCTTTTAGGCATCTCTTTTATTTCATGTAAAGACACAGGTATTAATGCTCCAGGTATTAATGCTCCATTTCAAGTAAAGACACAGGTTCTAATGCTCCAGTTATGCTTTACCTGGGTTCAGTAAAAGGACTAGAAAAAGAAAAAAGGCATGAAAATATCAAGACTAATTAAAACAAAGCCACAATCCTTTCTAAGCACCCAAAGCACCAGAACCTGGGAGAGTATTTGCAGGAAGTGATATATAATGTGAAAGCTCTTCTCTCTTCACCCTTGTTTAGACATCAACCCCTGGAGAGAAAAACTTTTACCTGATACAGCGAGCACACCGTTTTACTGTAACTGCAGCCATCAGAAGAATGCCAAATCCTCCCAAGAGCCAAGTCTCAAATCTTAAAGCTAACAGAAAAGCAGCTGAATGATGCCAACAGGTCAAATTTCTGTATGAAATAGTAAGTAATTCTTTGCAATAGCAATCTCAGAACTATCACCCTATTTCTTGTCCATGCCTTTGGGCAACCTGCTATGTTGACAGATGTCAGTCTGTGCCAGTGAAATCTCGTTGTTTTCACAGCTTCATCTGTCACTGAGGGCAGCCAGAGACATGGCAGTGTTCCAGGTATTCTGTGCCCTTGCAGAACTCAATTACAATATGTGTACATCAATCCTTTGATCCACTTCAGACCCTTCAGTTCTCTAGGTACCCTTCATTAGTAGTGAAGTCATTTTGCTGTTGACTGGAAATGGCACTAGAAAAAGAAGAAATGCACTAAGGGGCTATTTTCAATTGCTTATGTATTGTACTGTGGGTTCATTCGACTAACATTTATGTAAGTTTCATTATATATATATTAAAACGTGTTGAATTTGGGTTCTTTAAATTGAGCACAACCCAGAATGTAAAATGCTGTGCTTAGAGAACCAGGCCCAAATAAATTCATTCTACTGCTCTCTGCAAATGCCCATTTTTGTGCATAACTTTTTATCTTTTTCTTTTTTCTTTTTCTTTTTCTTTGTCTTTTTTTCTTTTTCTTTTTCTTTATTTTCTTCTTCTGTTTTAAATGAACAGAAAACTGTATCTGTATGAATCACATTAGTTTTTTTGGAAGGGAATGGGTAAGAACCTCAGGACTATAACTCAAGAGTCCTGGGTTCTGATTTGCTCTGTGGTGTTCTGGCCAGTTAACTGTGATACTGTTTGACTACAATTTCTATCCTAGTTTTGAGAGTGAATAAACATTTGCAGATACTACTGACTCCAATTCCAGCACCTTTACAACTCAAATTCTAGCTTTTTCATATATTCTGTAAAGCAGATAATCTTGGAAAATAACAATGAAACTCCTGTGAAAGGTCACATAAATTCTTAAAATATACTTTTCTCCTTTGCACTCTGAAACTTTTTTTACCTTTCAACCTGAATCTTTTTCAAGCCTTAAAGACATCACTTCTAGGCCTACAAAGAGAAGTTAGACTTTCTACTGAAACCTTCTCTGGAAACCTCTTGAAAAGAGATGCCTAAAATCACATTTCTTCACCTGACATCTCCATGCCATGAGGATCACAGGACAGCCTGCAGCCAGAATCTCTCCTCTTCTGTCATGCCTAAAACCATGGTGAGATGCCTTAAATGTGTCACTGAGCTCAGTTCTAGGCCTGCTAATCTTGGCCAAAGGCCAGAGTAATTTGTCATTTACTGGAATAGCAATTCTACCTCTACTGGGGAAACAAGGATGTACACATAGCAGATTGAATATAAACCACTGGTTGCATGAAGCTTTTCAAAGCTTTCAAGAATTAGTCCTGAGGTAAAAAGACTAAGCACCACGTGGATAAATAAAATGTGTACACACCCACAGACACGAAAATGCACGTATTTATTGTGCAGAAATGTTCTATATTTATCATTCTGAGAAAGTTACCTCTGCAGTAATCACACTATTGCCACTAACACACAGCTAATTTTTCCTTATGTTACGTAGGAACTCACACAATAACACAGGGTTGATCACCAGAAAATATTATTTTTATTATGACAAAAGATTATGCGTTTCTGTGTGATTTTCATAAGTCTTACCTCAACAGATGCAAAGAAACTTATCAGATTTGAAATTTGTTTCATAGAACATATTTTTAAGATTTTTGTGTGCATCTTCATTCTAGTTTCATTTTCTTTTTGTCTATTGGTACAGCTACAGCAAGGCAGTTCTTCTTGGGCTTTGGGTCTTTGTTTTATTTTACAAAATATTAGAGAGTCAGTGTTTGAACTTAGGAATGGTTAAAGTGGAAAATTCAGAATTTATATTAATTGGCTTCTCTACCCTTCCTATTTCAATCTTGGATTTATGGGCTGTTTTTCACCTGTAATACAAAAACATGCTACACCTAGCAACTAAATGTTTTTCATCCATGTGCAAGAGAACTGCACTCCTTTCAGAATTAGGCCTCAGATGTGATGATTTAATCACTACATTCTCAGCTAGGGTATGTAACACAAGCTGAAGCCAAGATTACAATGCCTGTTAGATATGTTTATCTTGTTTTTACTAGCATAGCTTGTCTACATATTTATTTAAAATATCCGTCAAAGTTAGGTTCTGAATTTACTCTTAACTTCAAGTCTACCCCTATATGGTTTGGCAAATAGCGCTCAAATTATTCTTGCAATCAAAAGAGATGGAGCTTTGTTTGCTCGTTTCATCTCTGCATCCCTGGTTCTATATCTATAGAGAAAATAACAGATGAGGTTGTGAGGATAAATTATGTTTGCAAGACATTTAGACACTATAAAAAGTCAAATGCCATATGATGAAAATGTAATTTTCTAACTTAATTGCACAATTTAAATTCTGTATAAATAAGGCCTGAGGACACACACAAAAATCAATGAAAAGGTCAAATACTAAATTGCTGTTCATTAAGTAAGCATCGTCTGAGTTATGAATGAAGAAGGATCTTATTTTTAAAATATGGAATCTCATAAATGTTTAAATATTGTTACAGTACCTGGGAACAGACAGTGTGATTACAATGGGATTACTCTCTGCAAATTTTCCATAAAATCATATCCTTAGATTCAATTTACAAAAAAAGACTCATCATTTTGTTTTGAGTTACTCTGTATCTCTTCTTTCTCCTGCCTTCCCTAGATCCATGAAAACAGGGCTTCTGCAATTTCCATATGTGCTCCCTGCTGCTGCTTTCTTCCTCAAAATGTTCAAATTCTTTTGGCACGCAAGGAAAGCAGAAACATTTCTTTTTAACAGCCTTTTTTTTTAACTTCCTCTGTGTAATGAGACACCTGAAATAGCTTCTTGGCCATGAGCATGGCACAACACAGAAGTGAATATTCTCCTCTGAGAGCAGCAGCATTGGCACCACACGACTTTCCACGAGGTACACAAGATGTACATACTTGGTCATTAGTAAAAACATGAAACTTTGCAAAGAACATTCATGAAAGACAAGTCAGAATTATCCCAGAGAAGCAAATGGCCTGACATATATGTTGAGCAACACGATTCAATCCAGATGCAGCTCTTGTGGTACAACAACTGACTCATTTTTACAATATACAGCTATAAAATGATGGATGTTGAAGATTTATAATGGAAAAAATGTAGAAGCTGAGGACTGGGATTGTGATGGCATTGGCTGTACCTGCAGCCTTATGATCTGCAACTGTTTATGGGCATGAAATCGATCCCATTAAAAATAAGCATTTCTGTTATTTTAATTTCTGTTGTTTTAATTTTAGCATTTCTGTTATATATAGTTAAGAACGATTCTCAGTTACCAAAACAAAAAAAAGTGCTCTTATTTGGATGTCAATTCCTAACAAGATAGATCGTTCTTTCTACTACTGTAAAGTTACTACTAGTGTTTATTTCTTATACTGTTTTGAAATACAAAGGAAAATACAAATACAAAGTAAATCTGTGCAATCATATTGAGTTTGTCAAATCTCCAAAAGGATTTTGGTAAACTTCAAGCAACTTGTGATAAGGACAAGGAATTTCACAATTTAACCATACATTTTGGAAACAGTAGTTTCCTCTTCATTCCGAACTTTCAAACTAAGTTGATTTCATGCCAACTAGATTCTGCATGGAAGTAAAGAGCTCAACCCTGCCCCCTCTTCACCCTTTTCAAGCCACAGTTGAACAGATCTCAGCATATGGAGCTGTAGGAATGAAAGGAGGGAATTTTTGATGTAGAATGGTGTTATGAAGAATAAAGGATGACATGCAGAACAAAACAAGATTATTTTTGGATGCGGTTAATTTAATGAACTAGAGGGGCTTCCAGGGAACACCAAGAAAAAGATGAAGTTTTACCTGAATCCCATTGTCACTGAAGTCTTTGCATTGTGATATAGAAAGTTCCAATCTTTTTCCATAGCAGCCAAGCCAAGGGCTCTCAAGCCCTAAAAAAATCCAGAAAAATAATAGAGAAAGGGAAAAAAATCTATTTTCCTGCCTCTTGAGAAACAAAGAAACTGAAGAAAGGTAGTGTGGTGTGAAATACTTCCACCAGCAAAACATACTTACAGATCTCCTCCAAAATTTGGTGTTGAAGAACTTTTCACAATTTTTTTTTTTTTTTTGAGAGTGGAGGTGGGTGTTTGTTTGGTTGGTTTGGTTTGTTTGGGTTTTTCTGTTGGAAGAACAAAATACTACTTGTAAAGACCAAATGTCTTAAAATTACTGCCTTACCATTAAGGGCTTTATGGCTACAGCTATGGCACAAGACAACATTTGAAATGGTGCTGTCGCACTCAAAAGTGCATGAACAATCCCCTTATTCAAGACAATAAGGAGATGAAAACTTTGGTAAATTCCCATTTCAGGACTGCAAAAGGATCTAAAGATGCTTTGTGATTTTTACCACTTCTACACCAGGAAACTGGGCAATGTTCTGATCTTAAATGCTCTAATTTGAAGGAGAATTAAATGTTAATTTTGTAAAATTCATTTTGATAATCACCGGAGACTATCTCTATATTTCATATCGATAAAGTAAACTTTACTGGGAAAAAAGTTATCACTTTATTCCGTATGGTTGTCCATATCTACAATTAGACAGTGAACAGCACTGCCTAATTGTAGGCAGAGAGGAAGTATCATCCTGAAAAAATAAGCTCATGTAGATAGTGTCTGGAACCCAGATGTGGACACTGTAATGATAATGCTGGAAGAGTGCGGCTGGAGTTCAAATCTTGCAGATTCCTGAAATCTCACAAGCTGAACAGATACATAAAATGGAACAATGAAAGAAGTTTCCAATCCTGGCTCCTTATGAAAACATAAAACTTTGCATTTTTCTCAGCAGACGCAGTTATCTGGTGAAAGCTACTTCCAACAGCATCATGAAAATCCACAGATTTCAAATTTTTTTGACCAGAGTACTCCTATTCAAGACAATAAAATAGTTATGTGCTTAAACCTAAAATGGGTTTATGCCAGAACTTGAATTTCTTACAGCCAAGACTGATGGTCTGATAGATGTGATCTCAAGGACATAATTTGTTCTTGCATTTTTCTTTACTTAAAAGTAGCACCACTTTAATGCACTTACTAATGAAATACTAAAAAATATAATAAAGTGTTTTTGCTACATGAAAATTAATGCATTCACTTCAAAGTAAATTTATAATCATTTTATATGACTAAAGTGACATTAAATCACAGAAAAACTATTTTTTATAAATTAAAATCAACGTCTGCATTAAGGCATTTTGATAACAATTACAGATTTTAAAAAGAGTGAAGATTTGAAAGACAAGGAATGTCATTAGGACATTACATAAGAAAAAACAATGAAATTTTCATGTTTCCAAAAAGAAGCCTCTTCAAACAGTCTCTATACAGGAAGCTTAATCTATATGAAATTTTTAACTATTATTTTTGTATCTAACATACATACAAAGGAGTCAATTATCACTAGCTTTATTAGACTTCCTGGTTTATTCCCGATAAATAATGTCAGGGATCACCATCCAGGACATTGATCTATTTCTGGAAAATTTCATCTTCTAGACTAAACCTCCTCACATTTATGGAAGATATGGTTGGAGTTATCATATTGGAACTCTTGGAAACAGATGATGGCAAAGCAAATACTGTGCAACACACAGACTAGGGTCACCCACTCTAGGGTCACCCACTCTCCAAAAACCTATTTCTCCTTTAGTATCAATAAATTACTTCTGTGTCTTGGATGCATCTGCTGTTGCTATGGAGAAAGGGAAGACTTTGTCCAGCATCTCTTCTATAGCATATTGTCATTTCCATTTTGAAAACAATTTTAAAAGAAACTTCTTAATCCTCTGTAACAGCTATTTTTTCAAGTAATTTTTACATTTTTGTTCTTTTTCAGTTACTTTATGTCATAAGGCCTACAGACATTTGCAGAACATCATTTATTATTATTTCACCATGGTTTCTGTAGGTGAGAAAATGACTATTGACTGTACCAGTTGATGAGGGCCTTCACTTGCTGGAGACAAAAGCCACGTGAGGCTATGACATACCAAAGAATAACTCTTCGTTATTTATATTGTCATGCTGAAAGTCTCTGCCTTTCCACTGCAGACTGCACTGCATGTACTGTCTCCCACTAACCATAACCATGTGCTAGGGTATTTCCAACTTCTTCTGAGATTTCTGTTCACATATCTCTCTGCAGCCATCAAGGCCAGCATCTGTAATGTATCTTTGTGTTCCAGAGATTTACAGATGTTACTTCCTGTTCATACTCTAAACCAAACAGATTGACTCCAAAGTGACTCCAGTCCTTGGACAGCTCTTAAGAGGTGTCTCCCACCATCTACGTCTGAGCCATTTACTATTAAATGACTCAATTTATCCTCTAAAATGCTCAGGTTTCTGCACAGATTAGCCACAGTCAGGCACCAGTGTCATGGACTGAACACTAAAAGAGAAGAATGCAATTCCTACCATGCAGATTCATTTTGTTATTAAAAATACATATGTGTCAGAACAACGTTCAGACTCGCATAGTAAAAATCTCCAGGAAAATGGGGAAGTTCTTATGCAAATGGAGCTGTACTGTTTCTAATACCTGAGCTAAAATAAAGGTGGGCCAGATCTGTTTTCAGGAACTGTAGGGACATTTTTCTCTTGCAGTGTAGAAGTCCCCCTGTATAACACATGCCATAAAATTCAATTTCTATACCTAATACCATTTGTGGCTGGACCAGATCATAGCTTACAAACTGTGATTACCAATGTTTCTCAAGATAGTCCAGATGACAGGGATTCCAATGTAACAAAGTATCTTGTAACAATATCAAGCCTGATTTTCAACACTGCTGAGTACTTTTAATTGCAGCTGATTTGCATTGGGGCTCCAGGTGCTGACACATCTGACATTGATCACAATGACTCTATTCTAGTATTTCCTATTTTTATGCAGCATTAAGTTTCTAAGTATTCTGATTAAATTTTCTCTTTCTCCATTCTTCTAAGCAAACTGGAAGTTGGAGCCCACTTTAATATACTTTAACTTTTTCTTTTCCCTGCCTTGGGAATTGTAGGATTTGTCACATCCTTTCCTTTGGAAATCAAATGTAACTAATTCATTTGCAGTCTGTAACTGGTTACATCTGTTAGACACAAAGATGTATTTTTCTTAACTGTTACAAGGCTATTCCTCTGTCCTAATGGCCTAATTTTCTAACAGACCAAAAGCAAAGCCAGGCTATGGATTCAAGTCACTGCAGATTCAGAATCCCACTAAGAGTGCTAAAAAATTCCTCTAGATTATTGTGGAAAGTCAAAATGACATTTTTGTTTGGACAGGGTTTTTCCCCCTCCTATTTAGAAACTTATTATTAAAATATTACTAAATATTTATGTTGCAGCCTGGCCTTCAGGAACAGTCAGAATCTGAAGATCATTAACACATAAGAAATGAAAATGGAGCTAAGTGTTTACACATTTATATAACCTCTACTCTGGAGTACCCAGTGATTATCAATCATCCCCAATTTCAAGCAGCAACTACACACACAGCAGCAACTGATCCAGAAGAGAGAATGAGGCCTTAGATAATTCCAACAGAAAATTTAATGCATGACAGTCATTGCAGAAGAAAGTGGAGAAAAGAGAATATTTCTCTGTGTACCTTGTACATCCTTTTATCTTTGATTTCAGAGTTGTTCCCATTTTTAAAGTGTTGTACCTATTTTTTATGTTTCAGGCTATTTTTTTTTCTTTCTCATTATTATACTGCATATAACTCACCCTTGATATTAAGCTTGCCTGAGCCTATGTCAGAGCATCTACTGGTTTTGTTGCTGGCTGCTTTATGTAACTCAAGAGTCAACTAAGCTTATTTTATTATTCTTTGCTATGTTTTTCTGTCTAAATCCTGCTTGACTAAAGACATTTTCTTCAAATGTCCTGACACTTTTATACCTAATTACTTTTCTAATGTCCCAAGAATATGGGTGGTCCAGGCCATGTGCATCAGCAGCTTATGTTGGAATGAGGGAAGTGGGGCAGCTGCAGGCTCTCAGAATCACCCTTGGAGCAAAGCTGCCAGAGCCTTGTCATGTGGACATTGGGGAGAAATCAAGACATTTTAACAAACATACGGAGAGTGTGAGAATACAATTTGTGACTAGAACTGCTTCTCTAACTCATGGAAGCAGTTCCAGTGAATCTGCTTTCCTAAAACAGACAGATTTTGGTCCTACGTGCTAATGTTACCATCTCTGAAATAGAAGCTCAGATCCCTTGCATATATTGTAAATAATTTTACAATGTTATCTAAAATTTTTGTAACATTATTTCTGCATTCATGGACACATTCACCATATTCGAAATTTAAAACACTATAGTCCCTATTGCAAGGAGTTTAGAGAAGCAAAACATGAGGCAAAACAATGAGGGATGGAAGGATAGCTAGAAAAAAGGGAAATTTCTCAAAGATTTGAAACTATTTTTTTTCAAAGAACTCAACATCTTTATTCTGTCATTGCATTGCTGCTTTATTTTTTTAAGAAATGTCTCAAGTTTGCAAATCTTTTCATTTCTAAGATTCTTTTAAGTTTTCTATAATTTTAAGAAACTAATCTCGAGTACTTCAAGAATAACAAAACCAGATGTCTTTCTACTATCAAAAAATATTGAGACTTAAAAAGCATGTGTTTAAAAAAAATTATTTTGAATAAAGAAGGAAATATTTTCTGAAATGTAAAAGGATGAATGCTAAAATTACAGAGTGAAAAGATTAATATTTAAAATGTAATTCTGTGAGTTTTTAATTTAATGTTATGTATTTTCTGACAGTAAGAGCAATATAGTCAAAGCCCTAATGAGAAAAGTACAGAAACTTCATTATGCCTCCAGTTCTTCATATGCTTGAAGTTCACTTCCTTTTCATTGCATATTTGGTTTTGTTAATGAATAGTCTTATTTAGCAAGACACTTAAGCAACATGCAACTTAAATATCACATGAATTAATTCTCTTTTTCTAGCTGGTGTTCACAAGTTTCCCTAGGCATATTTTTCCTGCTGTACAACTTTCTACGCAATATCAAAATCTGAACATATGCAGTGATTACTTTTATTCAATTTCCAATTTTCAGTTGAGAAGTAGGCTCAAGATAAGTATAATAAACTTCTCCAAGCATTAGACTTTTAATGTCTATGTTTGAAGTAGCAACAGAAGAGAAAGGTACCAAGACTGAGGGAAAAACTTCCATTTTGATTAAGTCAGTCATACCTGAGACACAAATAGATAAGAAAATATGGCTCTATTGTATCTTTTCTCCACTATGTTTCCCTTATTGCAAGAAATTCTGCCCTGCTTTGAATGGCAGAATGATTCTGCTGTCATTTGAAAAAACAGAAAGGAAAATTCCTTAGTATAGCGCAAATCTAAGTTGCACCTTCTAAGTTTTAAACACTAAACAGCAAGACAGGAAAAGCAAGAGAGAGCCACTGCACAGACTGCTGGAAAGCACATGAGCTTTAGTTTTTCTTTATTTAACACAGCATATGGGTGTTGATTACTGTACATGAAACACTGTTCTGCCTGTTGCATTTTTAAACCAATACTTAGACTAAGTTGAAAGCGATTGTAGTATGACTTCCTGTATATGCTAATAAAATGTATAATATAAAGTCAAAGCATACAAATAGTAGCTTGTTACAGAGCAGACTGATAGATTTCTTTTTATCAAACAAGGTTTTAAGACTAGGAAATGTATTTAATATTTAATGTATTTATTTTATATATGCATTAATTTTACATTATTAAATACAGCAAACAGCTAAAACCACAGATTTTTTCCTAGTATAGCACTCAGAAATTACAAAAATTAAAATGCTCAATTTATCTCTCTTGTGGGAGAGAGAAAACTGCAAGCCTTAGCAACGCAGTGTAAGCAAAAAAGCTTGGTTTGTTGCCAAGGTCATGGGTTGTGCTATGTGAAAACTAGAGTAAGAAGAAACACAGCATTTTTAAAGGCTAGCTGTGGCAGGCAGAGAGAAAGAAAACATTTTTGTTGTAACATTGTGGGACTAAATTCAAGGCATTGAATAGCATACATTTCATTCAGATATAATTTTGTGATATTTTAAATGAGCACATTAAGTGAAGTCTTCTTGGATTCCCTAACCCTCTTTATTTGGCTTAAGTTTTTTTATTATTTTCTGGCCTCCATAAAAGATACAGGCATTCTAATTTTTTCTTTTCACATTTGGATTTTTTTTGCACAAACTTTGTGTTAGAGCCAAATAATGAAGTTCTTAGTCAGAATTGTGTCTGGACAGTGACTGAGTGAATAGTCTCTATGGAAAGTTTTCTTGACAAGGATTCTCTTAAACTTCTGTGTTCAGTGCAAAGAGTTTGTCCCAAAAGTAAAAGAAACAGCTTTCACAAGGCAGGACCTGCCAATGTTTAACCTGACTCCCCTCAGTGTTTTTTGTTTTTTTTTGCTTTCCAGTTTTAGCAGCTTGACATATTGAAGATACCTTGTTAGTAATTCTTTCACGGGCAATTTTTTTTTAGACTACAATGGAAAGCAGTGCCTCTGTTGGAGCTAACACTCAGCTCTCTTAGCTTAGCTCCTGAAGAACCTTGTACAAATGGCCTTACACTGACCACTTACACTCCATCACTGACCCTAAAAGAGAAATGTAGGCAATATTTATAATCACTACTTTTCCCAATCTGCACAAGTCAATATGCAATTTGCATTCAGCAGCCAACACTGAAGATTAGCAAAAATTAATGATGGTATTTTTAAATTAGACCTTTAAACCCCCAAAAGAGTCAGAATAATTAATAGCTTAATTAGAAAGATGCTGCTCTTTGGAATGGCTGATAAACTGAGCTTTCTGGAAAAAAGTCTGTTGGAGATACTGAGAACTTCCATTAGTTCCAGCACTCAGAAATGATCACTACTCAAAAAGGCAAAGCTTGGAAAACAAATCTAGAAAGAATCAGAACGTGTTTAAACATTTCAGAGTAATAGTTATTTTTTTTTAATTTAAGGAACTGAGAGGATTTTAAGGAAAAATGATCTTCTAGCACAGCAGCAGCAAAAGTCACCAGCAGCACTTGTGTGCAATAGCAGCTCTGTACCCTGCATGAAGAGTTAACCTGAGTCCTTCCTCAGAGTGTTTCACTTAATCAATTGCATATCTTGCACATAGCTAACTTATAACATACACAGAGGCTATAAAAATGAAGTAGATAGAAAAGCTTTCAGCCAAGTTGAGAGATTTGTGGACTTGACTACAACTTGGATGTTGCAATACAGTTCAGATCTCTGGTATGTTTAACATTACTGTACAATTAGCATTTCAATGCACTCCCAGTATTTCTTTTGTGTTCCCTGATGAATAAAAAATTAATCCCAGAATTCTGTAGGACAGAATCATATTTTGGCTTGTACAGTTTGTTGCAGCACAAAGAATCACCGCAAATCCCAGAGTCCCAGGACTACTAATAAACTGATAACCTGAACAGGGCCTCATTGTGTGACCACAAGCTGCAGAAGAAGCTAGAATTCATTAAGTCACCCTGCAATAATTCAACCACTGCGGCAGTTTGGGTGTTATTTCACAGTGCAGTTGGTTTTCATTCAAGAGGACAGATAAATTTAAGAAATGCAACTTCAGAATAACTAACTTCCATAAAATCCATAAGGAATGCTGAGCCTGGCAACAGTCAACTGAATTTAAAAAGTAAATGTTCTGTAACCACACTGAGCTCAAGAGGTGAAATGGCCACATTATAAATTTTTAAATAATCAAGACATGAATACACAGCTGTTTAACTATGTGACAACACAGGCCATACACTGCTTTATCACACATGAGGACAAGAATGCCATCATCCCTAAACTGGAATAATGTGCCAGGGAGATGAGCCACTACATTGCCTTTGTCAGTTTCTAGACATGTTTTTACTCACATCTCTTAATTCTAAAAATCATGATCTATTAATTTTCTTTCTTCTGTTTTCACATGCAGTCATTACCTATAATTTAAGAATTCTGACTTGGTAGATTTGAAATCCCCATTCCCCTGTGGCGCTGAGGGGAAGAGATAGAATTCAAGGGTGAAGCTGATCCCAGGAAGAAGGAAGGGCTGGGGTGAAGGTGCTTTAAGATTGGTTTTATTTCTCATAACCCTACTCTGATTTAATTGGCAATAAATTAATTTATTCCTCCAGGTATAGTCTGGTTTGCCTGTGATGGTAACAGGTGACTGATCTCTCCCTGTCCTTATCTTGACCCACAAACTCTTTGCTGTGTTTTCTTTGTCCTGTCCACTGAAGTGGTAGAGCAGCTTTGGTGGGTACCTGGAGCCAGGGTCAACCCACCACAAGAGCTTAGATATGTTAAAATCTGTAACTTTGTAATGCTGAAACATTTAAAAGTGTCTGGAAAAGCAATAAAATAAGAATGGATTTCTACAATACCTTTACTAGTGCTTAAGAATTTTTGTTAGGATAATCCAGCCATTCTTTACAGTAAAAGCAAGAGACATGTGCAAACACACTCACAGCCCATGATTTGGCTGACAGACTGGAAAACCCAGCCTGCTAAATGTTAAACCAGAAAATGCAGGCAGCTGTCCCACCTGCCCAGCTAAACTACCAACAGGAGAACGTGGTATTGCTCCAGCACTTTTCAGTGCTCCTTCAGGCAATATTATCAGATTTTTATATATCAACAGGCGCAAAAAAAGCTTTCATTACACTTTAAAGCAGAAACCCTAAAACTTCTCATTGTGTCAGAAACTTTAGGATCAACAGCAATTCCAGTTTCTTTGTATTATTTTATAGGTCTCTTAATTTTGAAATGTTTGTAAGCTTTCCCTTCCCTGTTCTCTCCCACCCTTGACTTGATCACTGTGCCACAGAACAGGGATCAAATGTGCAGCTTTGGAACTCCTTCCATTTGTCTTTGTTTCTACTGATACGTGACACACCATAAGAGAAAAACAAGTCTTTACAGAAAATATATTCTTCCTCTCTATACATTACCATGTTTTCTTCATAATTGTAAAAAAAATGGCAATTTTATTTATATCTTAGTATTAGACAGTAATAAAGTATTACTTCAATATTCACAAAATTAAATAATATCCAAGTTTCAAGAGAATTGTGACAATGGAATTGTTGTTGGTTATCATATTCTTCTTCATAGCCACATTCCAGCACTATAATATGCCATGGCTATTAAGAGACACTACATCTACAGTTAATTTTTTTTGCTTGAACTGGAGTAACAATGAATGGATTTTTGAAAACATGATACAGGAACAAAAAACTATATGTATAAAATATTTTTCAAAATACTAAGATAGCTATACTTAGAGTCTAAGAATTTATTTTTAACACTGTTAATAGGACTTATTAAAAGTAAAATTAACTTTAGTACAAACCCTTTGCAATGGTTACAGAAATCTGATGTGATCCAGTACCTTGTGCAGTCTGCCATATTCAGTACAAGAATATGCTTCAATGGTGAAATCATCTTAACACCAACTTCTGTAATCTTGTGGCAGTCAGCCACACAAATGTGCCTGATGTATAGGCAGCACTTACTCATCAAGTTGAAACTTAAATCAGTATTTTGGTTATTCCCTGCTGAAATATTTAGGATGCAAGTTACACATCTGACATACATTAAGAGCATGATTCAAATACTCACTGAAATCAGCTGAAAGACTTATTTCAAATTATCTGAATGAACAGTAAAAATACATAATATTAATAATTTTTTGATCATTAAACTAACCTTCAATGCTGACTTTCAAAAGTTCACATTCTGCAAGGGCTTTAAAAGTTGTGTCAGAAAGTTTTGGAGAGTCAAGAAAGACAACAGACATTACTCGCTGGGATTTTTCAACCAGAGCCTTTGAAGAAAAAAGGTGAAATAAAATTTTCATATGTTCATGCTGTCATGTAGAATTAAAGATCGGCAAATATTCTCCATATAATAGCAAAAAGTTACAATTTCAAACAAATAGTTATAATCCATGTAACAGTATCTTTGAGAGAGCGAGTGGCACATAAACCACTGAAATTCTCCATGTAGTATTATGTTTGGGAACACAAGGAAAAGAAGCAAGTACCTGGAGACATGAAGTATGGCAGACACCCAAGACAGTGATATAGTTAACAATCACTTTTGCAGAAGCCTGGAAGTCCTTTTTTGATGGGCAAAATGAGTAGCAGAACGCTGTTCCAACATATTATAGTTGCTTTATCACTGAAAGAAATTAAATGCTCTCATTTATAAACTGGAAGACCATAATTCAAACATACCAATGAAAAAAGAAGACAGGACAACTGAAGTTTTCTGACAGTGACTGCAAGTGAGCAAGATTTATAAGCATATTTAGATAATAGTTGTAAAAATATTCTTTTGCTTAGACCTTCTCCTCTTTAATTGATTCTTACTTCTTTGAAGTCATATGAGAGGACAACTCAGTTCCAACATCATAAAGTTTCTCAAAAAGTAAGTTTCTTTTCAGTTTCTAAGTTAAATACATGTGTCTGTAAGAGTTAACATTTTGCTGATTAGCAAATCTTGAATCCAATTGCAGCCATTGGCAGTATTTCTGATGACATCAACTCAAATTCACACAAGAAATTAAATGTTTATATCTTAGCAAGCCTAACAAAAACAGTACAGAGAAAGCTTGAGATCTTCTCCATGCTTTAAGATCTTACCATAGGCACCTAGATGCTCACTAAAACAAGAAATGCATTAATTTCACTAAAAGAAAAACAGATCCATGAGGGATACATATTATTCTGAAATTTGAACAACATAATCTAAGGGATCTGTTAAAAAAATGTGTCCTCTAACCAAGCAAGTCAGGTTCAGCATTTTCTACAGCTGACACCATTTATGAAGTGGCAATGAATGTTACTGTCTCATTATTCCACCTTTGTTTTCCCAACCTTATGATTTATTCATCTATGGTAGATGTTGAAATTCAGTTTGAAGCAAGTTCTGAATGTAATAAAATATCTTCATTGTTTCTTTCCAGCTCCACAGTAAAAGTATGTTAGATTCAGAGAGGGTACAAGGAAAGGTCCTCTGCAGTCACAATAATATCAAACTCTTCTACAGAATCCTTCATGCAGGACCACAACAAGAACTTTGTGTGCTCTAACAGTGCAATCAATGAAATTGCAAATAGACTGATGGATCTGTCAATTCAGTTTATTCCTTTTATCACTCCAGGGAAACAATTCTTTAACTGCTTAAATTCAATAGACGTTTGTTCACTCTTGGGCATACAAAGTGTTTCTTTTGACATATAAATGCTGTGCAAATGACAGTTTCTTTTTAGCTTCTATAGAAGACATAGATGTGAACAATTCCTCCCCATGAAATAGTCCCCCTGACATTTGCATGTAGAGATCTCACTGTTTTCCAGAGTTTTGAAGATGTGTAATATAACAGTTGATGGTTCAACTTGGGGATCTTAGAAGTCTTTTCCAACCTTAATGACTGTATGATTCTATACCAACCCTGTGCAGCTCAGACTGCAGCCCCAGGAATTCACTTGCAAAACATCCACAGAAAAAAAGTAGTCTGGTGTGTCATCCTGGGTACCAAATAAGGCCTGTGGAGAGAAGAATCCAAAGAAGGAATCCTGTAATATAAATAGACTAGGAGAGATTTTTGCTGTGCCCCACCTCTCCAGCTGCTGCAGAAGCCTGATGTGCTTGGCTACCTTTCCTAAGGGGAGCAGCAGTGTAAGGCACAGGATATAAATGTTTGCTTAGGGTATAGATGTTGTATGACAGTGGACACCACCAGCAGACAGGAGATGGTCACAGCAAACAAGCAGAAACTGAGCAGCAGCTGATCACCCATCACACCTCAGTATGGTAACAATCCACCAGGAGATGCTCCCAGCTCCTGCACTTCTAGTCTCCAGCATTTGCAGCACATAACTGCTCCCCACTACTACTTACCAGTGGGAACTAGAATCAAGCCTGCTTTATTTCCATCTTCCATTGAGTGAGGAGATTCACACCTTGGGTTTCTGGCTCTTCTTTCTGAAAATTTAACGTTTGGGTTCCTTTGCACGTGAGATGTTTTATAATAGAGTAAATGACTTTAAGTTATAATCAAGGCAGACTGCGTTTTCTTTTCTGGCATAATGCCTCATCTTTTAACTTATGCCCAGGTTGGCTTGCTCTTTATTTTCAGGCTGAAGCAGCCTTTAAAACAGATTCTTTGTCAATTGTTTTACATGCTTTAATGTTAAATGTCTTTTCTTAGAGGACTGTGGCACTCTTTGCACATTTTACCTTGTCCAGAGGGATGCCAGCCCAGAGGGAGACTGGCTTCATGTCTGTCAAATGTATTCTTAGCCTTAAAGTATTTGTGCAGATCTCACAGACAGACAGACAGACAATATGGTGTGGCTCATAACACACACTGGCACTTTTAGCACTGTGGATACAAATAATCTGGTGTGTTTTGAGTTCAGGACAAGTGTAGCATATTTGTTTTCCTACAGTGGGTCTGTAACAGCCTGCAAAATGACAGAACGAAAACCCTACCATCAAAATAAATGGAGGAAATATTTCAGTGGTAATGCATGCTGATATAAATCCCATCAAGTCCCATCCCTCTGACAGATGGCTGTGTTCAAGGTGGGGTCTGATATGGTGCAGCAGTTACCTGGATCAGGCTTCTCCAGGAACAACTATACTTGAAGAAGCAGATGAAGAAGGAAAAAGAGCAGAATCTTTTGAGGCTGCAGGAGAGGTGGCAGAGAGGGATTATAAAGAAAGAACAATCTCATAACCACAAGCTGGTCAGAGCATGTACAACCTGTTGGTGCACTCCAGGCTCTCATACCATGTCCAACTGAGATGTGTCTATTGGACAAAAGGACACTGTGACTTTGGGAATGTGGTTAATGTGGGCAACACTTCAGGCAGGATCTGCAGATAGTAATGCAGACCTCACTATCAGCATGGATAGATTGGATTTGCCCACCCCAAATGATTGCAATGCAGTGTAGGGCTACTATGGCAGAGGCAATCAGTCCCCTTTTCTGCTGCTAGTGATCATCAGAAGATAAATGTCAGGAGGGAAAGATGTATGCTAGTTCTCAGGACAGAATAAGAAATTCATTTGTCCAGATTCCAGTTTTGTACTCACTCTTGGTATACGCAATGTGACATAATCCTGTCTTGTTTCCTCACCCCAACATATTCAGTATGCATGAAAGAGAGTAGCTTAATGGTGAATATCTGAGGGATGTGTTGGGAAATCTCTACTTTCTGCTGGTCAGGAAATACCAATTGCTTTAACATGGCATGACCAAGTCATTCAAGCAAGAGTTCATCTAACTGCAACAGGCCTCTTGCTTGTTGGCTCTCCGGCAGCACAGCAACAGAAAAATACGACTCCTGGGATCTCTGTATAGCAAAGAGCAACAAAGATCCCAAGACAGGTCTGAATCACCTCTGGAGACCTCTCCCACTCTCTAATTGCTACATAGATCTATTAAGTAAATTTTCTAGGTACTACCTTGTCTTAGATGCATAAAATAAAGTGAAATTCCCATTCCCAAAAAGAGAGCTGGTAGGTGGCAGGTAATCAGATCAAACTCAGCAATCCTGACAGAAATAGCATGCCTTTTCCAGTAAGGATTGCCTAATGTTAAATGCAGTCTAAAGGACTTTTAATCACTATCTGGAAAACCACTGTTTGCTTAACACAGACATTTGATACCACAAATAGCAGAAATCTAGTGTTTTTCTCCATGCAAGACAAACCAAATTATAGGGAAGCAGTTAATAATAATACTCCTGCACAAATTGCTTCTAATTTCTTTTTCACTTGAACCGGTTTTCTGCTTGAAACTGGATAATGGATCTCAGGCATCAGGATGAGAAAGTTCCAGTGTGAAATATGCATCCAGATAAGATTAAATAAAATTAATCAACATTTAGATCTTACTACAATCATATGTATTTCTCTTATTTTCCTTTATTTCTAGAACAATAAAATATTAAATTTCTTTTCCAAGTCCCCTATGGTTTCTCTATGAAACTTCAGGCACTCTTGAAGATAAGGTACAGAAATGTGAAATTTCTTGCACATTTTAGTAAAACAATTGCTTTCTCAGCTCACTTGGAATTGTAATGTTTAATTGATTGCCTCAAGAGTGAACAGCTTGGCCTAAGAATCAATGTTAGGATATAAATGGAGTTTAATACTGTATTCCTTGCCCCAGATGAATAAAATCCCACTTAAACCTCATCTTTCAAACCTATTGTGAGGGAGACTATTTTGAAGATTATTGAATCTTAGATCCTACAAAGTTCTGCAAAACAGACTTTTCCTGCATGGCTCAGTAAAATAATTCCATAAATGTCTTATTTTTCTTGCATATACAGATCAGAAGTGAATGCAAAAATAAATTATAAATGTAAATAAAATTAAGCAAACAAGCAAAATATAATTCCTTGTCTGTAGGAGTTTTCAGTCTAATATGTAAATGACTGTCTTGGGTTTTTTTCTTGATTGCATAATAGCATACTATGATCTGAAATGAAAGTACAACAAAATAAACATGGGGCAAACCACAGCAAAAGATCTGTCCCCATAGATTTAGAAAATAATTGCAGTGAAATTATGAAATGCTCATAAGAATATCAAAGTTCATTTAATTTAACCTTTCTACAGTTTCTTATTCTGAAGAATAGGAATACACAGGGTTTTTTATTCAGGTTTGGCTTTTTTTGCTACACATACACTACTTTACATTTTTGCCTTTCTCCCAGAACTGAAGGGATTTTGAAGAAAAACTCTTGTGATTCCAGTATTGGCAATATACCGAGGAGAGAAATTTGAAAATCAACATTCAGAATTGAGGAAGTACTCTCTGGGGCACATGGGACTATCTTTTTTGTATCCTGTGTTTGTCAAGAATCATAAAATGAATTGTGACATCCTTTCAGATGTTTGGCACGTTACACTGATGGCTCGACTCCACATGTTATTTTTCTTTTAGTTTTCCACTGTCCAAACAAAAGTGCTTATATTATAATATTCCTGAATTAGCATTTTTCTAAAATAAATAACAGAGCATTTGTAACTTATAGTATTCTTCAGTTACACAAGTTTGTATTCAGGAAATGTAAATAATCATCCTCTCCTGCAATAAATAAAGAACATAGCTCAGATTTGCTCCCCAAGTGATGGCCACTTTTTTGTTGCCTGATACGTCTGAAGAAGCCAGAATCTGCCAAAATGAGAATTCTCCCAATGAAATTGGAGCAGGGGAAACACAGATGGAGAAAACTGCTGAAGTTTTGCAGGCTTCTCCAACACCCCTGTAAAGCAGATGTCAAGAAACAAAATGGACAAATGAATTTTTCCCAGTGGCTTGTGCTCTCTTATCCAGCTGTTGTAACCTACAGCGACAGACTGCTGTAACACATCTTGAGCATGACATGAAATTGCTTTATACCCTCAGCTCTTTCCAGTTTTGTGTCTAATAGCAGAAAATTTCCCACCAATACTGTTCAGCTTCAGAAGCAGAATCAGAAAACATATCTTATGCTTTCTAGGTGGGGCTCTGAGAATGTAAATGACATAATAGGGGACCTTTGGAACAAGACACAAGAGAATCTCTATATTTTTATGAAAATATGTTGAAGCTCATTAACAAAAATATTTACTGCCTGTGCCATATGGATAAAATCTTAATTATCATGACTTTATGCAAAAACCCCCATGCCTACAATTTATCCAGTATTATTGTCGTGTATGAACATAATAGTCAAAGAAAAGATTGCCTTGTTTTGTAGCAATGGACTAGAAAATGTCTGCTTAATTCTTAATTCTCTGTTTTCTCCCTCTGTTTCCATGAGCTAATTGAATGCTTGCTCCTTAAGTTGCTACTCACACAATCCTTAACATAATCACACATTTTACAGATGGGCTTTCTAATTAACTATTCAAATCCTACAGAAGTAGTGGCAATAGAACAAGTCATATAAAAAGAACTGATATGTTTAAATGAAAGAAAAATAAAAAACCATTAAAAATACACATTCTATAGAATATTTAAGCATAATTTCAATATTAATAGTATAACTCCTCTACAGTTTTCCAACTAACTCTGAAATGTTAGCCTTACAAAATTTCCCTTTGGTTTAGTTCATCCAGTGAGGGAGAAAAAAAAAATTTAAAATCCTTTATCCAACTGTGATGCAATTTGATGGTTTTCTGGTTTTAACTGTTCACTTAAGTACTTGGTCATAACCATTAAGCACTGTTCCAGAATCCAAAAATGGAGAAAGCTGTGGAATTCCTTTCAAGGCTCTCAAATACACTGGCAAGCAAACCCACTGTCCTCTGGTAGGGGAGGATTGTGGTTTTCCCTGTTTGATGATGATCACTTCTCCCTGAGCACTATTAGATCATGCTTTCTAGAGGCAGATCCCTACAGCTCATGATGACACTTCTAAACAAGCAGGAATGATGCTTTCGGAAAACAGAACCAATTACTGGCATTTTGAAAAAGTTACTCAGAGGTAGGTAGTTCTTAACTTTCCTCTAGCCTCAGCCCTCATTTCAAATTTCACCCTGTCACTGCACAACAATCTCAGCATGATTCTCATGAACAAGAAACAGACACTTGGTAAAGAGTAATCAGAGCAAGACTGTTGCCCCATCTGCCTCATCCTTTGTTCTGAAAAGGTTTTGTTAGATGGAAAGTTAAACTGTCATATTCCCCAGACTCCATCTCTATCATTTCACATGTATTTCGTTATATGGAAAACCTTCTCAGTGTATAGAGAAATTTATGTGTGAGTCTTTACTTAAACATTAGGAGATTTTCATTGTCTTACAATTTGGCATTTCATACTGCTTCTGGAATATGTTTCAAGATACAGTATATATTTGAAAGTTTCTACAATAGTACTGTATTCTAAAACCTTTGTTTTATTTACAAGTTTATTTACAAAGTAATCCAAAACGTAACTATTTTTAGATTGCAGTTATAAATACTACTTAAATTTATATATTAAACCAATGTAAAACTGCAACAAAAGTTCACTTTTTAATTAACTTCCTTCTCAGAAAATCGACTGCAAATTTTTATTTTTTTTTCCAGCACAGGGTGGCTTTTATTTTTTTGATACTTTAGTAAAAACTGCATTTTTAAAGCTCCAGATATAAACCCCCAACTAATAATGACATAAAATTCATCTATTTATGGCTACAAAAAGCAAGCCTTGTTCTCATTATGCAGTAAGTACTAGCTGTTTATAGATCTGACAGTTTGCTGGAAGTCATCCAAACCTATAGTGCTATTATTCCTTAGTAAAACTTAAACAGCTGTAGTCATGTAATTCAAAACCCTGGAAGGCTGCTGCAGTGCTTGCTCAACCTCAGTATACCATGAATGCAGGATGCTGCCAGTCATATAAAGGATCCTCTGCTTCACATTATGAAAGAAAGACGTGAACTACAAACCTGAATGCAACCTGGAATTTCCAAACAGATGATCTTGTGACAGCCTTTTCAAGAGTCCAGGTATGGTAAACCTTTGTCTGTGAATTTTCTGCAGTGAGCCAAACTCATTTACTGTAAAGTGGGGAAGCTTT
>VWZV01006367.1:21860-50683 GCA_013397155.1 Irena cyanogastra | reverse complement strand
GTTTGAAAGTCCATTTCTTCTGCTGCAGTTTATCCTCTGCTCTTGTATTGCAAATTAGTGGGGAATAGCAAGATATTTCACCATATGAAACCAGTAACATGGTAAAATTATCTTTAGTTACTGCAGCAAAAGCATACTTTTTTAACTAATTGGAACTTCTTTGTGCATACTTTGCAAGTATGACTTTTCAGTGTAAGTTTGCGGGACTGTAAGTTTGTTGCAATTGATTTTACAAGCAGTGCCTGCTGGAAATGAAAACCAGATCTCTATCAAAAGATATTAAAAGCAGAAATATGTACTTTAAACTTCTCAAATAATATAATTATTTAAAAGAGTACTATTAAAGCAATCTGAAAAATTGAAAGGGTTACAAAAGTGAGTCATGTAATTTTAGGTTTTGATCAGTTCTTTTGGAAAACATTTCTTTATACTAAACATTAGTTAAGAGAAAGCAAATTGTGTAAGTGGAAAATGTTAAGCAACAGCACTCTGTGAAATCAAGAATCTATACTCTGAAATTAGTTAAATTTCCATCTGCAGGTTTATATCATACTGAAAACTTATTCATTTGGCTGAACTACATTTCTAACTGGAGAAAAAACACCAATTACCACAAGCACCACAAATGAAAGCACACAGAAAATCAAAAGCTAGAATTAGGACCTTCTGCTCTGGTAGCCATTTAGTCGTAGCCATGCAGTTCTGCAAGTCAGCAAAATTAGGCATTTTGAAGATGGGAACTCCCACTGAGGAGCTGACTGCTTAAGGAGTGGCATACTGACTTCTGGAATTGACTTTATGCTTTCAATATATGATGGGGAAACATGCTGAACACAAATGCAAAGAGATAGGAAGTGTAAAAAGAATGTCGTTGTGAAAAAGAAAACAAAAATATTAAGAAATTAAATACAAGATTACATTTCATGAAAAAAAACCCAACAATATGCATTAGAACCAGATACTAGAATATAAAGGCATGTGTTATTTGTGGTGCCTTTTTTTGAAATGGAAATGTTTAATTCATATTAAGTACAAAAGTAAAAGTATCCTTCTTTGTAGAAGCCTGAGCTATTTTGCATTTTAGTGTGATATCCCACAGAAATGAGTGGGAAAAATAAAACTTGGAGAGTTTATCTGATAAAATAGATACTGAATTGAGAGACTGAGGTAAATAGTCTGGCAGCTCTGAGTCTTTTCAATGTATATGTTCCTGCAAGGCTGCACAATTTAAGATACAGGTAAGCCATTCTTACTACATTTTGAAGACTGTGATCAAAACCTCACAATAATTTTGAAGAGACACTGATTTCCTTTATTGATCATATGACCAATTTTTAATTATCTGAGAATTCTAGCACATGCCTTCTTTTTCCATTTTTAAAGTGACATCTTCCTTAAAACTCAAGGAGCACACAGACTACCAAAAATCCTTGTTTTGTGTTACAGCTGAATTCTGCAGGAATTCTGTCACACCAGTTTTTCAATTAATTTTGACATTTGCAGTCTCAGCATTGTTTTAAAGCAATCTGACAAACTCAGCTTCTGACTTTTTTTCCTGATGGACAGTATTCATGTCTACCATATACGACAGAAGTTTTCAGAGGGAAATTTTAACAGATTATCTCTGTTGTGCAATATGGATGCTAAAATGCTTGCATGGAATAGTATGAGAGAATTAAAAATGACCCCTACACTTCACTAGCTCCTTGTTCCAATAAAGGCTGTCTGATACACCACAGCAAACTTCACATGCAGCATTATGAAATGCAATACTGCCACCTCTAAGCACTTTAGTGCTAGTTACCATAGTACACAGGACCTGTGCTGAGCTAATACTTTTGGGATTACTATGTGAAATGTTAATGAAATCTGTCTCCTATCAAATACTTCACAGGACACCAGCTTTTTGTAAATCCCCATAACCTCAGAAACAATGAGATTTGCTTTTTGTCTAAAAAATCATCAGTACAAACAGTGTAATCTTACTGTTTTAAATCAGAAGCATCATGTGTGACTGGAAAACTTCATATTAAAAAGGTACAAGACAACTGCAAAAGGCCTTTTGTCAGTGGAGAATTTTTCTTTGCTATTTACACATCAAAAAAATGTTTGAAACTTCAGCATAAATATATGGAAATCTAAAAAGACAAAATATCAGCCAACATGGAAAAGGCACAGATTATAATAAAAGTAATACTGATGAGATGAGTAGTAGCATTGAAGACACTAATGCAAAACTTTGCCAAAACAAATGTTAGTTATATGAGGATATGGTATTTCAGACTAAGAAAAACAAAAGTCTAAATGTATTATGCAAATGCAAAAGAAAAACATGTTTCTAAACTTCATGGAGATGTTGTGGAAAGACATACATTTGTTTTCCTCACAGGAAAGAGAAACAATGTACAGCTATTCTTCAAATCCATATACATCTTTGTGATGGCTGCTGTCGTGAAACCTTTCAGCTCACCTCATTTCTTCTATGGCAGCTTTTAATCCAGCAATTCTACCTGCCAGGCAGACCTGGAGTCTCTAGGGATACCTCTGAAACAGGAGTGGAAGACTTTTTTAAGAGTGTAAATTCTCTGCCTTCAGCTCACTGATCTTCCAAATATCAGTTTGGAATAACACTTTCTTAAGCAGTTGTAATACAAGGCCTTGGCTCACACAATGCACCTATCCACAATCCTCTCTTTCAAAATTAAATTTTTAACAACATATCCAACTTCCAAACTTCTTGCATCGTCATGAGGAACTGGACATGCACAAGAAATTTTTGGATAGGACTTTCTTTTAAAAGTTTCTGTGAAACCGTGCAATACATAAGGAAATCTAGTGTATATTTTTAGATATACTAAAAAGATAAATGAACTGCTATATAAATGAAATCTATGGGGCATTTATTTCATTTTGTATAGCAGACAGAATCCTACAAATAACTCAAAAAAGGGTATTTCTATTACACATGCTCTAAATTTCCTGCAAGATTAAAACAGTTTCACATTTCTTTTTAATTTACCCTGTCAATAGTCATAGAGTTCTATTAGTATCTCTATACAACAGATTTAAATAGATTTAAACAGGCTGAATAATAAAAAAATACACAGAAGTATATTAAAATCATATTTGTATGTAACAAGAGAAAAAAACTCTCATAATAATTTCTGTATCTCTCAGCTATTTTCTTTGCAAGCCTCAAAGTAGAATACTGAGAGATGTGATGCTACTGTTACTAACTTGAAGTGCGGTCATTTTATAATTTTAAAGGATACCTAAACTATAGAGTCCTATAGAACACAAGGGACTTACCACATGATTGTAGGTTAGCACATGTTAACACAATTTGCTAACACAAGATTACTGTTAGCCAATCCTGGTATCTAAAACCATTGGTGAATTTTCTCCATGAACTCTGGTATATTTCTCTAACCAGTACTATAACTTAATATAATATAATTTACACAATGCTTTCTGTTTAGTTCTACCTTCTAGATGGAACATTAAACTTGAGTAATTATAAGGCTTCCACATTTTATTGACCTGCAGAACAGGCATTACTCATATTGTTCCATTCTTATTTAATGGGAACAAATCTCCTAGTATGATAAATGTTTCACAGCAAATGTCAATATAATGCAAAGACAAAAAGTCAGTACTTGTACATGAAAATGTAATAGTTGAACCTGTGTCCTTTTCCATGTTGTGATCACCTTTTCCCTATTTCAGTTATCAGGCAAAAGGACCATCCAGGTAACTGGAAATTCAATACCAACCCATCCTAAAGAGGAAAGTTTGTGCTTTTGAAATATATTCCTGCAACAAAGGATTTGAGAGAGGAAATATATCAATAAAAATAGGTATGTAGATGGAAGATAACCATAACCTGGAAAGGAGCGAAGGCACTCCTTCACTGAGAAAGCTGGGGGAAATAGTGATGAGGAAAATCTCGAAACCTTCCATGCAAAAGCAGCACAAAGAGGTTTATTTTAGGTATCTGAACACAAACACTTGTAACTTGGGAATCAACCAGCAGGGACCAAAGTCTATGCACAGGTACAGAGCCGTGATTTCCCTGGGATTCCAGAGATGCAGAGAGATAGCACATGCAACTGAAGGGGTGCAATGAAATGTTCCAGAATATTTAGGAATGACAGCCCAGGAAGGTGAGGATGGGCTGCACTCTATGCCAAATCATGCCTGAACGCATGGAGCCTTGCATTGAAGTGGGTGACAAGTCAATCAAGAGCTTATTTGTAATGCTTAGAAGCCAGACCTATGAGCATTACATTGTGGTAGGGGTCTGCTGCAGACTCCTTGATCTGCTTGAAGATGAGATGGTGGATGAAACCTTTGGGCAGCTGAAGGAAACTTTACTCTTGCCTATCCCGGTTACTCATGAGAGACTTTAGCCACTCCTATATGCTGCCAGAAAATATGTCTAGGCATGAACAATCCAGGAGACTTCCAGAGTATGTTGAAGACAATTTCTTGATCCAACTGGCTGACAAATGGTCTAAGGAATGTGTTCTTCAACAGTTGAAGAATGGTTGAGTGAATGTCAACTTGAATGAACTTGAATGGCTTTTGTTATTGCAGCCATGAAAATGAGAAAATGAGACGGTCAAAATCCAGACAGAAGAAAATTGGCCAAAATGTAGAAGAAAAAACCCTGAACATGTCAGCAGATTTTGATTAGTTTAGGGATCTGTTTAACAGGATCTCATGGTAGACAGCCCTGGAGGGCAAAGGGGCCCAGGAGAACTGGTTAATCTTCAAGGACAAGCTACGCCATTACATTTTAGCCTTGGTTTTTACAGCTAAGGCTTGTCTGAAGGCTTCCCAGGTGCCTGGCTGGAGCCTATGAGCAGAGTCTGTGAGAGTGAAGCAATACCCATGGTAGAAGAAGTTAATGTCAGGGAGCACCTGAGGAAATGGGATGAGACAGGGTGCATCCAGGAGGAAGAAAGCTGTCTCTTGTCATTGAGAGGCCTCGCTCATTTCTGAAAGGTCATGACAGTCAGAGGAGATTCCTTATGACTGGAAGATAGGAAATGTCACATCCATTTTCAGGAAATGGAAGAAGGTCCAAGCAACTATAGGCCAGTCAGCTCCACTTGAGTGCCTGGGAAGGTTAGGTAGCAAATCCACTGTGAAGCCCTGTCCAAGCAGACGAAGGATGAAAAGGTGACAGCGAACAGCCAGCATGAGTCTATCAAGAGCAAAGCATTCCTCACTAATTTTACAGTTTTCTATGATGAAATTACTAGATCTATTGATAAGGGAAGAAAAGCAGCCCTTGCATCACTAACTTGACTATCTAAACCATTTTTGTTTGAAGTTCTTAAGCTGTATTTTACCTATGGTAATTTTCAAAATCTTGTGTGTAAATATTGGTGTTTCTGGGCTAGAACACTGGATGTACACTTCCCTAAAAAGTGACTACAAATGATACAAAATTATTTTTTTATAAACTTAACACTAGAAATAGTCTATAAATGCATGAATATATTAAGAAACGTATTTCTGAACAAAATATTAATGTAATTCTTAGATTGATTTATTATGAGAAAAATTTGCCTATAACATTGCCTTTTCTAAGAAATGATTAATTAAAGCAAAGTCAAACATTGTTTTTCCATCCAGGAAGAGCAATGAAAAAACATTAAAGAAAATTAATCATATCAAAGGAGAACAGTTCAAATTCTCAGTGTATGACATAAATGTAAGAACTCCTCATACAGGTTCAATCTATCTGGGCCAACATCCTGCACCATGGTCACAGCAGATTACTGAGATGAAAGCACAAAACCCCAAAAACTGGGGCAGACAGTCCTGAGAAAATGACTTGAAAATAAGCCCACCCTTGAGCTCAAACTGAACCTGGGAGTCTGATGGGCACTGGATGGCTTTCCCTAGTCTGGCTCTGTCTGTTTTCCAGTCATTTAGCACTCAGGAAGTCGGGAAAGACCAGCTTCAAACTCCTTGTTTGAGCTCATCTTCCAAGATTAACTTAAATACAAAACTGTCCAGCCTGATGCTCTTTCCTGAATACATGAAAATCTCCTAACAAAGATCATGAGAAATTGGTCCATATAGTTTCCCATGTTTAATCATAATGAAAAACAGTAGACCAGAGTCAGTAAAAACCAACAAACAAACTAAAAGAGATAGGACATTAAATCTTCAAGATTTCAATTGTGAAGTTCCAAGCAGTGTGATGATCGAGTACTTCACTGCATATTATATACAATCCCCCACGGAAATGCCCATTTCATCTGTTCTAATGTACTTTTCTTCCAACACAGGGATCCCACATACCCCAGCTGTGCCTCCTCAGATCTGTACAACACTGATTCGGACTATCCAAAAGTTTCAACTGTTCCAGCTGTCACAGAAAACAACTGGGGCCAGCTGAATGTCAAGATGCAAGTAGTATCTATTATATTACTACTTCTTCTTTGTAATGCATCCGACTGTAGGAGGACAAGGAATAGGAGTTTGAGACACAATGAAAGGGAAAACATCTTAAGGAGAGCATCTAGCACAGTTAAGCGCAATGCCCGAGGCCCAACATGTGATATTTACTCTTATCTTCATGAGAAATACTTAGACTGTCAGGAAAGAAAATTGGTTTTTGTGGCACCTGATTGGCCAGAGGATATAATACACATGCTGCTAGCAAGAAACAGAATTCGTAAACTAAAGAATAATATGTTTTCCAAGTACAAAGTACTGAAAAGTCTGGATTTACAACAGAATGACATAGCAAAAATTGAGAGTGAAGCTTTTTATGGTTTGGATAAACTTACCACACTCTTGCTTCAGCATAACCAAATTAAGATTTTATCTGAGGAGATTTTTATCTATACACCCAGTCTAAACTACCTACGTCTCTATGACAATCCCTGGCATTGCAGCTGTGAACTAGAAACTCTTGTTACAATGCTACAGGTTCCAACAAACAGGAATTTGGGAAATTATGCCAAATGTGTGCACCCAATAGAACTGAAAAATCAGAAGCTAAAGCAGATAAGAGCTGATCAGCTATGTAGTGAAGAGGACAGGCAGGATCCCAGAAACATAAAACGGGAGAAGCCTGAACCTGCCAAACCAGAATTTGATTCCTCTTTGTGCCACATGTATGTGTTTCCTGTGACAACTCTGAACTGCAAAAGAAAAGGTTTGTATCTGTCATTATAACTGAATTAATGATTCTAATATTCTATTTAATTCTTTATACATTTATTCACACATTATTTACTGCAAATGAATTTAGTATAATACTCACTTTACTTAAACTGAAATTGTTAATTGTTTTTCTCTTGTAACTACCAGCAATAAGTAGGAATTCTTCCTGCATTTTACCTCTGCTCTGCAGCCCGAATTCCACAGATATTCCTTAGTGCTGTAATGTATCTAACAGAAATCCATAGGAATAACACTAAGCATATTACTTAAGTTACTAGTTTGATTGTACAATTATAAACATACTACTCAGTCAAATTACAGCTGTGCAGAAACTGTTGAACTGATACAGAAAAGCACAGAGTGTCTTTTCTTCCTTCCATTACACAAACACAAAGACAGCAATAACTTTGACAGAAGTGAGCTGTGAAGCAGGACTGGAGCAGCCAGCTGTGTTTTCAATGCCCAGAGGAACCTGAATGCAAAGGAAAGGCTTTGCATCCTCACATTTGCTGCACAAGATTTCTTCTGCTAAAGGAAGAAATTGTATGTTTTTGTTCATGAAGAAATACCTCCTCTGTGTTCTTCCTCCCAGCACCCAGCAAACAATTCAAAGTTGAAGGGATTTCAAGAAATGTTTTTCAGACATTTGGATCCATTCCATCTCTAAATCTTTCTCAGGCCCCTAAGAGCCACAGTTAAACCTTAAGGGTAAACCAGATGGGGTATATATCAACACGAAAATGCACATTTATTTGTCCTTTATATTTCTCATATTTTATCCCATGACAAAACAAAACAAACAAACAAAGCAATTCAGAGGAGAATAATTCTTTAACATAACAATTCTGAAATAAGAAACATTGCTTGAAGCAGCTGACATTGTGAGACCTTTTTCCTAATTTTAGCAGAGCGTAGCCTGCATGTTTTATTCAGCTGAACTTCTATCTGCCTTAAGATTAACTTGATTTTATGTAAAAACCTCAGTGTGCCCTTACTCTTGCACCTTTATCCCAGAGAAAAGCTCAGAATTCAGTATAAGGAGATAATATCTACATATCAAGGATTAATGATTTCAGTATTTGATTACATGGTTTATCTACTACATAAGTCATAAAAATGTTCTGTGTTCTCTATTCTTTTTCACTATGTAAATTCTTTTCTTGTCCCTATGGGTCATTTCTATCTTTCTTTTACCATGCAGCTACTACATATTTTTATTAATGATTTATGCTGCTTTTATTATTTTTTAATATTCACCTATCTAACCTTTCCTTGTAGATAAGATTTTTATTATTAGATTATAGATTATGATCTTAATTATCCTTCATAGGATCTTAATTATATCACTCTTACTTTTCAGTAAACTGTTATTGAACAAAGCCTAGGCATAAATTATAATCCTAATATAAGCAAAGACTGATTTTACAGCTCTCCCCACTTAGTGGTATCAAAGAGATGAGCTGAATATACAAATATACCCAAAAACTTCTGGGGGAGAAAAATTTACTTTTTTCTCTAAGTTCATAGAAACATTTAATGTGATCTGACCTTATGGGAGTTTCAAAGGGGTTTATGGTATTTGAAAACATGGTTTATTGTCTTTAACATTAATAATGGAGGAATAAAGTTATTTCAACCCCTACAGGAGAGTACAGAGACTCCCTCCTTCAGGTCAAGAACTAAATGCATCCATCCAGAACTTCCTGCATGCCTAGCATGGACACTTTGAGTATGTTTCAATACTTTTTTGGAAGTACTAGATATACTATGCATATGCTTGACAGCTGGATGCAGATATCCCTGGATATTTGGTATTTCTGAACATATGGTAATCTTTGATGAAAGCATTGTATTTACTGTCTTTGTATATGAATATTGTACAGCAGATGCACAATTTCACTGGAATTTTCATCAGAAATAGGAGTGTAATGCACACAAAATCCAGGGAAAACAAACATTTCTCTAAATCTGCATAGACAAGAATTCAGAATAGAATAAAATTAGTGCATCAGTTTCTAAACCAGTAAGATGACATGAAGATCTGCAATCCATTATTCCTTCACAATGGAGGGAATGGAATGACAAGCACTCACTCTACCACTATTAAGTATGTCTAAAGAGGCATGACAACAGGTCAGGAGCTTTCAGTTAATGTCAGAATGTCAGAAAGCTCATGAAAGAAACATCTTAAAAATATATTTATCCATGTGTATGTTGTTTTTTTTTAATAATTTACTTATATCTCATCAGATCAGTGATACAATGCCAGACCCTGTGGTACTCCAGAATGAAATACTCTATGGCCTTGATTCTGTTTCACAAAAAAAAACCCCACAAAACCAGTTGTTTGCATTTCTACAAAGAACTTGTATTTTCAAGGACAGTTGAAAAAAATCTGCTTTCGAGTACTGCCAAACTCTCCAAGTCTCTACATTCAAGCATTATTTGCATTCATTTGGGGATAAATAGGCCCTGAAACTTTGACATCTGTGGAAGTAGGAAGCAATCCAATCACAGCAGGCTGGAGTAGTTATAATATTTATGTATTCATAATACCAAAGCTTTGCTCATAATCAGATATAAGGCAGGAAGACTCTGGTATGTTGCCTTAGCCTCAGAAATACCTTATTCATTAGATACCTTCAGAACTTCAGAAGCACAGTGACCACACAGACCCCAGCACAGATCCAGAAACTGCTTGCTTTCATTCAAAGACGGTCAAATAAGAGACACTGCTCATTTTCTTGTTATGACAGTGCAGGATTAGAACACTCATTGAGCAAATATAGTAATACTGGAGATTAGGTTTGTTAACATTACCCTGAGAGGGTTCAAACCACAGTCTGCACTTCTCAAGCATGGGCCCTTACTACTGGAGTAGGAGCTGTTCTTTCTGGAGTTCTTTTGCAAGGAACACGGTAAGGATACGGACACCGATGACTGAGAGGGCCTCGGCTACTTTGGAAATGCCAATGATAGAAGTAGGAGGGAGAAGCAGACAAAATGCCACTGTGCTGCCTGGGTGGTTTTTTATATAGTTATTCTGGTTTCTTTTCTTTAAGCAATCCAGCCCTTCACACACATTTTTCATATTAGTATAGTATCTTTACTACTTACCCTATTCCTATGTGAATGCTCTAGTTCTACTGAAATAAAAATACAAACCACAGAGGTTTTACTATAAGCACTAATGTACAGAACAATTTTCACATGAAATGTAAAGGTACAAGAAAAGAAAGAATGAAATTCAGAAGTTGAAAAAAGATGGTGGCACTAGTAGAGGGGATAAAAGGGAAAGAACAAGAAAAAATGTTAGACTGACAATACTCTGGTATGCAACTGTGATACCTAAGCAGTAAGAATAATCTAAGGTTGATACAAGTTACATCTTTTTCTTTTTTTTAAGATTTAAAGAAAGTTCCAGGTAATATACCTCCAGATATAGCTAAACTTGATCTGTCCAACAACAAAATTAGGCAGCTACGAGCCAAGGAGTTTGAAGATGTCAGTGAACTGAAGATATTAAATCTAAACAGTAATGGAATAACGTACATTGATCCTGGTAAGAATAATTTAAAATTCTCATTTAAAATTATTTCTCCTTTATTAAATACTGAGTCTATCAGATATAAACTGGAGGTGGGGGGAGGGGAGAATTTAAAAATCTGCAAGTTGGTGCAAATTTTACCTTTTGTACCTTTCAATAAATAGAGTAAAAGTTTGCACTGAAATATATTCATCATGAAAATCAATACAGAAAGACACATTTCAGTTGCCCTTTCTTAATACTAAACCAACCAAGTGCAAAAGGTAATTCTAGAACCTGAAGGCTAACAGTTTTCCAAAATGCCAAGTAGTTGAATGATTTTTTAAACATCTTTGCCACATCTAAGAAAACATGACATATAAGGAGGCTACTTTTCAATTGTATTGTACAATAAAATAACAGACAAACCTAAAGGATTTAAACTCTTTTTGGTTAAAAATCACACATTGAATTGCTTTTAAGTTATATTTTGTTAGAACTCAAGTGCCCTTATTGGCAATTTGCTTATAGCTTATATGCATTTGGATTTAATCATGAAAGCAGAGGTAAACTGGATAAGAGCGAGAGAAAATGTATCAAGCAAAAAGGGCCTTATCTAGTACCATCTTGGCAATTAAACAGCATCAGAAAGTGTTAATATCAGTAAAATGGTACTTAAGAGGTTTAACATTACACAGTTGACTTATTTAAATTAAGACTTCTGCTATTAAACAAAACAGTATCCTTGCAAAAAGTATGAACTGCTCTCTGAAATGTAATTCACAAGCATTATTATGAAGCTCCATGTGTACTCCACTCCAAATCTTAACACATTAATTTGAGAGTTCTATACAGGCACACAAATATCTATATACATACAAAACCTCTGGCCCTGCATATTGTCTAATAACAAGTTTCCATATTCCTACTTCTGTATCATGACAATAACAGTAGGATTCAATGAGCAAATCAGGCATTCATCTACCTCCACTGTCTCTATTCTACACTCAGGCAAACTCATGAAGTGTTTTACAGCTTTACCAGCAGTGCAACTCCCCTAATATTTCTCACTTCTGAAGGCATGTGCCATATTTTAAAGTTCAATGTTTGAGAAATCCTTTTGTAGCCTTTAGCAAAAAAAAAAAAACAAAAACAACCCAACCAGTAACTGTAAAATTATAAAAATGTTTTTCCTCTTCTAGATATGCATATTTTTCCTGTCACAGATATGAATGGGTTTTTTTCTAAGTTAACTTTATAAGGTACCAATAACTATTTTTCTGTTGATCAGCTGCTTTTTCAGGTCTCAATAACTTAGAGGAGCTGGATCTATCAAACAACAGCTTGCAGAATTTCGAATATGGAGTACTGGAAGATCTTTACTTTCTGAAAATACTGTGGCTGAGAGAGAATCCCTGGAGATGCGATTACAATATACATTATCTTTTCTACTGGCTGAAGCATCACTACAACGTTCACTACAATGGCCTAGAATGCAAAATGCCTGAGGAATACAAAGGATGGTCTGTTGGAAAATATGTTCGCAGTTATTATGAGGAATGCCCAAAGGACAAGCTTCCCATTTATCCAGAAACTTTTGATCTGGACAAAGATGACGAGGAATGGGAACGACACAAAGATCAAACAGTTCAGACAGTAAAGAAGCATGGTGTAATTGTCACCGTGATAGGCTAATAAGGGAACCCTTTCCCTTAGTACATTCAAATATTTGATACTTTGAAAAAGGAAAACATGCTGTTTACATTTGTTCTAATTATTCTGTTGGTTTGTAGGACTATCTGCCTACAAAGATGCCTGTTTATTGACGATAGTAACGACAGAATGACATTAGCTCAACAGCATCCTTCCTCTAGTAATTCTTTTTGACAATTTGTTCTGGACATTGCAGTGAAATATTTTGGCAAATATTTGAAACAATATAGTAAAAATCGATAGACACAAATGTACATAATATGGTGGGGAGGAGCTATCTTATGTATGAACACAGTTTATGTATTCACACAGAAATAGCTGCAGGATTGTGACCAATTTTTCTTGAATGTATTGACAGTTCTTTGTATCTATCAGTTTCCTGAAATATTCCCAGAAAACATTTCTAAGATTTTTATATTGACTTCCTGTTGTTTTATTGTAGACCAAAAAAAAACCAAACTTAAGACTAACCTTAAATACAATTCTAGAAAAAGAGGAATGGCAGTTGTTATACTAATTAGGATTCAAACATAGAAGGTGGATTTCAGTCGCTGATTGACCAGTGTTTCTCCTCAGTCTTGAATGAATAACTCAGCCTCTGCCTCTTCCATACCTCAGGTGCCTCGAAACAATAAGTAGCCAAGACATGGTTGGTTCCCAAGATCTGTCTCCACATGCTCGTAATTGCCTTGTTTGGTTTTTGAGGCAGGCAGACCTGAAATATTTCTAGGAAGAATTTTAGGTTGTTGCTGTATCAGTTTGACACAGATAACATGCCATCACTTCTAGGTGACAAGGATCACGTGAAGGATGCTGTGGTCTGCATCCAGCACAGTGCCCACCCAAACTGAAGGTAAGTATGCCTTTGAAAGCTCAGAAGTGTGGGACATTGTCTAAGTTCACTCTTCTCTCAGCTCATTTGTAAAATGCACCTTAAAGCACCTCCTTGTCAAACAACTATCTAGGTGAATACGCATTGATAAAAACCTGTGATCATTCTAATACTACAGTAACAAATTCCCCAGCTAAATAGATGATATCTCTAAAGATAAAACTCCTTGCTACATAATATACTTAGATCACTAAGAAATGGGTACATGCAGAGTGGAAATTCAGGGCCAAAGCTTTCAATTTCTCTTGACTATCATGGAAGAAGTTCTGGGAGACTCCACGGAGAAAGTTTGCTTCTTTAAAGATCTGGAGACAATTATGGTGTTTATGCATTCCTCTGATGCTTTAAGGGCACACATTTTGTTTTACAAGGCAAAGCACTCAGAGCTTTAGTGCCGACATGAAATAAAAGAACATAAAGGAAAAAATCAGGAGATGTTAAGGGTGTTAGGAATGCAAAAGAATCTCAAAGCAAACACATCCCATTATTATTTGCATTCCTTTATGTCCTCCATTATTCCAATATGAACATATTTAATGGTGCTTTGCTGACAAACTGGATAATTTAGCCATTTTTTTCCACAATATCCTTCAAAAGCTTTACAGCAAAAATACAACAGTATCTGACTCATCCCTGTTCCTGGAAATATCTTAAGCATTATCTTCACTATTAAAGGTTAATCCTGATAAGACAGAACAGAGGAAATTCCCATTTGCCAGTAACATTCACTAAATAGGGCATATTCTGAAAACTTAAAAGTGCTGAAAAAAAAAAAAAAAAAAAGTCTGCCACAAATAGTAGCAAGTATAAAGTGATGTTGTCCTCCTCCCTTCAAATTCTGGAGAATTATTTCAATACAGAACCACTGGCTATGATTGAAAAGGACAGGCAATGAAACCACAGCAGAACATCTGTTATTGGCAGCACAGCCGATGGTGAAAATCTGAGTAGGAAAATATGCACTTATAGACCATGTTACATTAATTTCTGCAAAGAGTCAGTGCTGGGAAAAAATACTAGCTTAAGGCAGGCTCAGTCTGGATAGAAAAGATAATCCCGGAGAAGAATTTAAGACAAAGTCTATGTGAGAGGTTTCTGATCTCTCAGGTCAGCAAAAAATACCAGTTGGGAAAGCAGTGGGATAAGACTGAGGACCACATGTAGTGGCCTAATTGCTCTCGTTTGCAGGCCCTGGGGATTCCCAAAGAGATCATGAAAGTACCTCTTAGGACCAAGGCTAAAACCTGCAATACACAGTGATAAATAGGGCGATGTTCAATAGAAGGCAGAGTTCAGTAGAAGACAGAGTTAAGGGAGGGGTGTTATCATCCAGGGTTTCAAACAGTGGCACCAGAAAGTGCTGTACCTGCTGAAGGTTCAAGAGGGATGAAGAGCTGAACATCCTGCCCGTGTCTGACAGCACAAGATGTTTGGCCACAGCTATTAAGTGAAATCTGTAAATGAGGGAGGGACATATTAACAAGGAACGCGGTTCAACAACTATCCTCCAAATAAAGGTTTCCATGTGACCTTGTGAAATCAGTGTCAGCACAGAAGATCAATGAAAGAAACACTTGCGCAATAAAATCAAATTAAATTCCATACTTAAGAGCAGGACAGATTAGACATCTGGAATCAACAAATGAAAAGACTTCTAGCAATGAAAAATGGCCTGAAGTTATGGATGGTGGAATTATCTTTGATACCATTTTCCTTAGATGGCCTTTGGAGCTCTCAAGAGTAGCTGGAAATTCTAATCTTTTACCTACAGTGCACTATAATTTTATTCCTTACTACTTAAAGTTATTGCATATTTCATTTTTTTCAATGATACTAGAGAATTGTCTCAAAATAGACACAGAAATATTCAAGTGGTAGTTTAGTTTCCTATAATTAAAAAAAAAAGGGTGTGTGTGCCTGGGGGAAACTCTTGAAAAACTAGCTGAAATGCATCAGGATTTTGTGTATGTTGGCATTTGCAGACACCCCCACTGAGGATGTGGCAGAATAGACAACAATAATTGTATTAATTGCAACTACAAATAATGTAAGAACACAACAATAGAAATAGGAGGTTGGGGCAAGGATAATATAGGTTAGCATGATCTCCTGACAGTGACAAATTCTTTGAGAAAAGACTGTATGAAGTGAAAAAGCATACAGGAGTTATGAAGGTAGCGCAGAAGGAGGTAGCACAAGAAAATAGACAATAATATGTCTGAAAAACATATATATGGGGGAAATTACTAACAATTGATAAAAACTTCAAGATTACAACGTTAATCGCTATTTCTCTGAGCTTCTCAAAAATGTACTGTAAAGTACAACCTCTGTCAAACACCACAGCCACAAAACACAATTTAATGTTGACATCTCTATGTTTCTGTACTACTTAATCAAAAAGGTCTCAGAAGAGCTTTCACGTCTAAAAGGAAATCATGGGCCTTCTTTTATAAGCTTTAGGTCTCTTATTTCAGTAACTTCTCTCTTGATTTCCCCTCTCTCTGTCCATAGCCTGAAATAACTGCACGAAGACAATTGCCTTGTCCTCCTGACATGCAGTGCATGTCCTAGGAGTGCTGCCTTAAGGGATGAACTACAGTGCTCTACAGAGGCAGTGCCCCTCTCTCTACACAGCCACATGAAACAAAAGAGATTATTTTGTGCTGTGTTTTCCATGACAGAATACAGGAAAAATGGATATGTCTGTCAATACTGGAAATAAAACACTTCAAAAGCTTCTGAGGAAATTTTAGCTCCTGCCCTATGAATACTAATGGCAGCATTTAAAGGCAGCTCCCAGTCACACATGGAAGACAAATGATTCTCCAAGGTCACTGAGTAGGTGGAGGAACACCACAAACAGCTGAACCATAACCCATGCATCTCACACACTCACATTCTCTGGCACAGTAACACACTAATTTGCCAAAGACTGTCTGAGCTGGAATCATATTAGCACTCACATGCAGATATTAGACAAAGACCACTATGTCATGAACGCACCACAGGCCAAAGTTAGAGTACACAAACCCAATTTTTTAAAATTGCAGATAATTAATTTATCAAGAAAACCCCACAAACATGTTTAGTCAGACGAACAGACCTAACCCACAGTTAATATAATTGCTTTTTCAACATTAACAATAAAAGCAAGTTGCCAAAATCCATGTAATCTTGGATTTCTTTGGAAAGATGAGGTCAGAACTGTAGCTCGGATAGGTTCGAATGGAAAGGTAGCCTATAATTGAACAGACAGTTCAACTTAGCTGAAAAAAAGTCAAAGGAAAAGAAGCTCAATATTATTTTCAGTCTCTAAAAGAAGACAGATAGTTTTGCAGCAACATTAAACTATCCACAAGAACTTAAAAAGAATGGCACAAGCAGGCTATATGATAAATACAGACAATGAGTTTCAACATAAAAACACATCATATCAAATATCAATAGCATACTGATTTAAATGTGTTTCATGCTTAAAAAGGAGCATTGTGTGTCTTCAAAGCTAGAAGAAACAGCTTTAAAATCAATGTTTTCTAAAAGCCATATGTCATATATGATTAATCACAACTAGTTTAAAATCGCACTCAGTAGATGTAAAATATTTGATTTTAAGCCTACAGAAAACATTAATTATCTACAAAAAATGGAAAATGCAAGAGACAAGAATTGAATTTAGTAAGATAAATGAAAATGGATGGCAGTCAACATACTGATATTCCAACTGATATAATCAACACTAGATATGAACCAGTTAAATAATGTGACAGTAAAGGCCATTTGTATACAAGATGTAATTCTATCACAACTGTTCTTTACTTTTTTTAGCTCAAAACACAAGAAACACTATGATGACTTCAGTTTTGTACCTAAATACATAAGGTAAAAAATCATAGAAGGATTTAATATTTTTAAGCACAACACCCATAAAGGAGGTGATGTGGCTGTGTATGATTTCTTTTGGCTTGCTTTCTTTCTTAGCTCCCAAAATTCATTATGATACTGGATTAAATTCTGTCACTAAACAATTTGCACACTAGTATAATCGAGAATGTTATTTTATCCTGTGATATAAAAGCCAAAACCATGACCAAAATACTTTTATTCTTAGCCAGTTGTTCTTTTTCATCACCAATCTAGAGACTAAATTGTTCTCACCCATAATTACAGTCATTTTCTAAAGCAAAAGAAATCACTCAAATTGCTATAGGCTGCATCAGCAATTTCAATCATGTTTTATCTGATTAAATAATAAATGCATTATAGTCTCAAAACATAAAATCCCACTTTTTTATTTTGAAAATAAAAACGTTTTCCTTTTCTTTTTATGCATTTGAATTTGGTTAAAGTGCAGGCTAGAAAAGAGTCAATCAGTAACATTCTCCTCCTTCAGAAATACTGTACCAGGAATCAAAAACATTTGGGATCTTGCCTAGTTATAGCAGAGGAGTTTTTTTTCTCATAAAACACTTTCGAGATGTTTTCAGACTCTTTGTGATAAAATAGATGAGTAACAGTTAGGATGCAGGTGATTCCTAACGAATCAAGTACACTTTCACTCTAGGACTAAACCTCTCTCATTGATCATAAAGGCTTTTAGTTTTCCTGCCCACTTCTCTGCTTAGCAGAGCATACAACCATATTGAGAAAGATATTACAGACCTGAAACTATTGCAAAATGCTGTCACAAAGGGAATTAGCCTCCAAACCCTCAGTCACATGTACTTACATGCAAAGAATCAGGAATAACTAAACAACTTTTATGTAAGAAAAACTTTATGCTTGTAATGTAATTACTGCTATAACTACACAATAATACACTAATGACAAGAGTTTAAACTTGATATGGTAATTGGCTGATAGCAAAAATACAAAAACACTTTCTAATTTTATCCCATATCCTGTCACTGATGAGAATTTTTTCTTAAACATTTCCAAAGAACTTTGCATTTAAGATATGTAAGTTAATAGTAAGGTATCAGCAAGAAAACACACCAGAAACGCCACTGTGGTTTATAGAAGGGTATTTCTATATTAGCTACACAACTTTCCATAGACTATAAATTCATTAGCTAGAAATGGAAAAATCAGTAGGAAAATTACTGATAATGTGCCTTTTCCTATTAGCATTTAATTGCTTAGGTAAGACAATTCAGGTAATTTGCCTACTCCTCAAAGTATGCTGCTGTTCAACAAGCTGTCTCTGTTCACTTCTTCCAGGTTTTCTGGCTTTATGTTCTTATCACAGAATTTTTGGAACGTGCTATAGCCATGCTCATTTTAAAGATATTTAGCTGATTCAGAATACATTTGGGGTTTACAAAGATTTTTTTAAGGTATAGAAATGTGTAGGCCTTTTTGATAGCAAATTCTTCTTGTGCATCTCTTCAAAGACCTGCATCCATGAAAAATATAGTTGTATCCATCATGGGCTTCTGTAACCAAAAGTCTGTTTAATTTGGACATGTGGATGACTTCCTTAACTTCAAAACTCTACCTAACTTAAAACTCAGTATCAAGACCACAGCAGCCACCTTTAAAACACAGCAATAATTTTCTGTCAATAACTCAACATCAGGGTACTGTGGTACCACTGACTTTTTTTAGGAAACTGTAATTTAGAAAGCAAATGGTTTCCAGCTGGCCCTGAGGACAGATCTTGTCCAGCCATAAGCAAAAACTCACTAATTTTTTTTGGCATAGGAGCAGAATAGAAAGCTGCAATAAATGATAGTGTACTAATAATTATATTTACTAAATACCCTGTAATTTTAAAATGATCCATCACCAAACATCATCTACAGTGCCAGAGACAATAAAGGCCACTAATCATAAGTTCCAGAACTTTGAAAAGTCCAGGCATGCCTTATTTTCCATTTTCCAGTCTGTGAATTCTCAGAGCAAACACATATTTGGCCTGGAGGAGACAACACCCAATAACAATCTCCTGTTGAAGGAGACTGTATCCACATTCTGGATCCACAAAAAAGAGAACATGAGGATTGACAGAGGGAGAAAGGAAGAGGGAAAGAACTCTGCCTTTCTGCAGCAAATGGTCAGGCACTCAGCTAGAGCAAATCTTTCTGCATTTCCCATACTGAATAAATAGTGACAGCTCAAGTAAAAGAAACCACACAGATCACAACCGCACAGATTTGCAATTCTCTCTGGATCAAGGGAGCTGCACTCTTTTAAATACAAAACGGAAGCATTTCAGTAGGCTTCCTGCTTTTCTGTAACAAATTTTGTTCCCTCGGCACTTTACACATAAATAAAGCAATTATTTTGTAGCTTGTCCCAAAGTTCCTCAGCCCTAGCTCCCAGCACACATCCCAGGGCATGCTGAATTATACCAGAAATGTGTGTTTAGGTGACTTAGTTGACCCAAAATGTTTATGAAAGTGTACGCAATATAAATGTACACAATTAAAAAATGACTCATATGCATTCTAACCTTATTATGGAAGTCAAGCCAATCAGTGCAATTGCTATTCAGAATGGACAGAATTTCAGACTATTATTCCCTGAGAATGCCCTGATACGTTCCAGAAGCAGGACATCTTTAGCCAGCCCAGTCTAGTCAGACTAAAATTTTAAGTATTTTAAGACACAAGTTTGCCTTCTGACTTTCTTAATTGCTTTCACACCATCCTCACTTCTCATCATGAATTCCATCTAATCAAAGCTAAGACTCCAAGTCTGTGATCCCTCCTGTTTTAACCCTATCACTGCACTCTTCACCACCCAGAAAAGCATCCCAACTCTTTCCACCCCGTACTTGTGACATACACTCCATTTCCCCAACACCTCCCAACCAGCAGCACTGCTCAGTCTGGGGGGCAGAGTACCAACACCATCTGTCCTTGCAAAGAACACAGGGACCTGCATCTCTGGGCACTCATGCCATTAAGTCGTCACAGCCCAACAAGTGGAAGGCATCCTGCAAAAGGACAGCTAGATACATTGTTGGACCAAGAACATTTAATTTATACAGCATAATGTTCTATTATATATTATGTATTTTTTGTCTTACGCAGACCAGCTACCGAGACTTAAATATCTTTTTTTTGCTTGTCAGTCTCCATCCACATGTTCCACTTCTGCATAATAACTTTTAATATTTGGATATTATAATGGACTTATCCTAGAGCCATCTTCCACTGGCTTTTTTCTCATTCCTTTTCAGCAAATTATATTTTATCCATCCTCTGAACTGTAAAACAGAATGAGTAATTTAATACAGTTTCTGACCTGAACTAAAATCCACAAAACTCTGCAATCTGCTGTAAAATTCAAAGCAGTCAAGCTCAACAATATGAACTTCTGAATAGAACTGATGTGTATTATTTATAATTTAAATAAAACACACATAGATGATATTTTTCAGTAGCAATTCATCCACTCATTTTAACACAATTTCTACTTGTTTGTAATTTTCTGAAGTATCGAGCAATAAAAATTTGCTTGCTTCCACTGCCATAAAGTCCTGCTACTGTCATCTGTGTGTCACTAAAGTACAGATCTGTATTTATGGGAGGACATTTGAGTTAATAGAAAATAATTTAAAAGTGCTAGATACATGCATTTACTTAAGTGCTATTCATATTTCCTTGGCAATACAAAAAACCCCAATGTAACAGAATGCAAATTCAATTTATATCTTACCAATTTTAACCTTTGGTAAAAGTCCCATTTTCCTTCCAGGCTAAGCAATAAGAAATAATTGGATTCAGAACAAAAATGCATTTCAAATGAGTCATATATTGCTGATATATTAAAATACACTATCTCTCTGTATCTGACTTGCTGAATGAATTAGACTTTCCATGGCTACATTCATTTGCCAAAATCTCCCTTGTTTCATGTTAAAAAAAAACCCAACATATTCTTGGGAGAGATTATAAATGGAATATGTTCTGTTCCAGTCCAATGTATGTGATAATTAACAAAACTCTAGGCTGAGACAATCTTGGAAAGGCTGCACTGAAGGAAAAATGAATAATCTTTCACGTCCCTATTGTACAAGACAGTAAGATTTTAAAAAAAGGTGGTGGGATTGGGCTTTTTTTTTTTTTTTTTTTGCAAGAAAGGCAACTGTATTAGGAAAATATTTGTAGTAGAAAGGATTATGAAGTACTGGAATATACTGCCTGCTGAGATTGGTGTGTCTCCAACACCTGTGATATTTAAAATGACTAAAAACACCCTGGACAAATCTGCACCAAGGTTAACCACAGCACAGCTTGAAAACACTCACCTCCCTGCCAATTCTGTCATTCTGTGGTTCTTAGTAAGGATTTACACCAGTGTTCCTAGCAGAGTTGTACCTCCTTTACAATAAGCACTGTATGCTTTTCAAAACAAACTAGCTCACCTTACCTAATTCTAAATGGAGGATCATCAAATTTTGTACACATAACAAAGACATCAGTGGACATGTTTGTTTATTTATTGTGATTGTCATATTTTAAAACATATCTAGGTATTATCCCCATTTTTCAAAGGAAAATTTGGGTTACATAAAGCATGATTTTCCTAATCCCAAGCACAGAAAACCAAAGAAAGAGCATAAGAGAACATAGATTGTTTATTTTCAGACCTAAAAGGAAATTGTCTTTTTATTTCTGGGTATACCACCATATTTCTCACAAATAGAGATGATCAAAATACAGAAATGTCAGGTTTGGAACAGGAATAAAGTCAGAACTGATGAGTTTTAACACAAAATAACATTACAGAAAATTAATACCAAATCTAAGTTTGTAATGACTCTTTATGTTGTTGTGTTAAAATGAAAACTTTTTCCTCACACAAAGGAACAACATAAATACTGCTTGGTAAAAGATTTTTCCTATGGCGTTCCTGAAGTATGTGTCAAATACATAAAATTACCCAAAATAAAACTTAATTAAGTTTCTGCTGTAAAAGTCCCATTCTTTTGCACACAATTCTTAGCCATCTAAAAAATAATTTATGACAGTACACAAAGTAGTGTTGTTTTATAAATGTTTTGAGTCACACAAAAAGAATTAAATCTTGTTTTTTCCATGTTGATTATTGCAAATTAAAGGATCTAATTTCAAGTGATGAACATTCAAGTATAATTTTCTGTGTATAGTTAGAAGTACTTCGCTACCAAATGATACTACTGTTTTTACACACAGACGTTAAGGAAAAAGTTAAATTAGCATACAAACCAGAACTAATTTGTGTGCTTGAAGGAAAGCTCAATAACTGAAATTCACTTTCATCCATCATATCTACTCTTTCATTGATCAGCTGTATTCAGCTATTTAACATACTAAATATTTGAGTTACTCTTTGCAAAAATTGTTTCACGACCCATTGTTATGTCAGCCATTTACCACATGACTCTAACTGCTATTTTAATAAACCTGTCTGAATTTCTATAAAACCAAAACTTTGTAAGACTATGGGCTAAAAATATCACTGTAAAAGAAAATATGATCCTTCAAAAGTACAAAAAGCAATGGACCTCAGAAAATACTGGGGTTTATCTCATGTATTGCTCTTACTCCTAAGAAAATCTATGAGAGGATCTGACTGCAACAAGTTTGTACTTGTATATGTGTACTGTATAAATCAAGTATTCCACTTTTGGAAGGATCTGAATACTAACTGAATAGTTAGCAAAAGTGGAAACAGCTGAAATGAAATTGCTGTGAACTCAGGACAGATGTACTAACAGAAGACAAAATTGAGTACAGTTATACAGAGATAATCAAGAGAAAAACGTGGTCACACTGCATGCCAAGTTACTGACCCAACTGTTTAGTGAGTGGATCCAGAGATTAAAGATTTATTACTCACATCCTATTGAAAACTTCAACCAGAAAATTGCAGAGAACATTAAAGCAAAAAATATCACTTTATTTTCTAAGATTCCAATATAAACAAAACTAAATCCTTATTTTTTTATCTCATGCTGTGTTGTCTTCATTTCACAGGGTGAACACAGAGAACAGAAAAAATGAGAAGTACCTCACTTAATGATGAAGTGCTTAAAGGCCACATCCCTGGTTCATATAGGTAAATGTGCTGTGCACAGCAGAGAAGTTAAAACACTTAACATCACCTCAGTTTTGATTACCATAAAAGTAAGAGTTTAATATATCAATTAAACAAAAAGAAGCAATAAGTGGAGGCTATATTCATTAATATTCTGTAGACAAAAAAACCCACAAGTAAACAAAAACCCCAACCCCTCCAAACCCATAGATATAAAAATAAAATACATTTTATGTTTTTAGAGATATTATCTTGCTGTTTTTGCAATATCATATGCCATCAATATTTGCAAAAAGCAATATTATCATTTAAGTTGCAGTCTACATAGAAGATGCTGTGCCATTAGCATATTTTAAAAGTCCAAGTGCAATATTATAAACCACATAGCACACACACACACAGACAATAATTCAGTATGTATCATAAGAAAGTACCTAATCCCTTTTCCATGATTTCTCTGAACTTTTCTTCTAAAAATGTAAGTGGATCATTTGGATGAGCAATAAATACATCACAAAGCAGCACCTGCAAAAAGAAACTGCAAATTAATTCCTTGTATTTACAGCAAAGTAGCATCTAGTTATGAAGCTGTTAAAATAAACAACAGTTTACCAGAATCTTTTAAAGTACTGCAAAATAGAGGAATTTCTTTTTTATTAGTTCTCTTTCATTCAATTTTTAAAGGTAATATTGCATGCATCAGCATAATTCCATCCCTAGACTTCTAAGTACTGAGTTTAGAATAGTAAAATAAATGGCATTTCTTTAGCAATTCCTACTAAGAATTTCATTGCTTTTAATGTCCATTAAAAAAAGAAAGTATATAAGATTGGATAGTTTTATTTACTTAAGAAACAGAATCTAAAACAAGGTTAACACTGTGAGGTAAAGAGTATGTTGAATGGCCAAAAATTGATCCTGTAACCAATATTGAAAACAAAATGCAGCTAAAATATATTTCCTTTTAAGGATTGTTTTATCATATAATTTTACATTATCTTTTAGTAACAATGCACAACAACCAATCAACCATTTTTTCTTATTTGTCCTTTAGCTATCTTCAGCTAAAGGACACAGATCATTTACTTTTGGACTTTGAGCTCACATACAGCAAGAATATTCAAAGTATATTAATGTATACAGGCAAATTGCAGTTATTTAAGTTAATATTTATTGGAAATGATAAACAAAAAGTTCTTGTGCCTGGTAAAAATGTCAAAACATGGCATGCAATACTACGTTTCTTTCAAGACATGGCCTCTTGCTGTTGTTAAATTAATGTGGAGCTTGCGCATGAATCCTTTTCAGGAAACATGGGGGGAGGACAAAGAAAAAGAGGAAGGCTCTAAATCAGACCCATGGTGTGGACAAAGAGCAAAAGCCATGCATGGCACAGAGGCAAAAAAGGCAAGTTGCCTGTCAAGTTGCCCCTCGCCCTGCGGAGGTAGAGAGCAGGGCAGGCAGGTAGAGGGAACAGCCCAATAGGCCTTCCATGCTCTAATCAGTACACTGGGTAGAAAAAGATCAGGCAATAATGCAAATTGGAAGAGATCTCTGAAGGTAGTTGAACAGAGGTTGTTCGGATGCCCCATTATTGGAAGTGTTCAAAGTCAGGCTGGACAGTATTTTGAGCAAGCTGATCAAGTGAAAGAAAGGTGTCTCTGCTCATGGCAGGGTAGTAGCACTAAAGGTTCTTTGAAGGTTCCTTCCAACCCAAACTGTCCTGGGTTTCCATGAATCTAAATCAAGACCAATATGAAAAGCTGAAGACAAAATCAAAGGCCATTTTCTTCAGTTTAGACATGTGAATATTTACACTAGTTAACACACCAATTCCAACTTTAGCATCTTTTCAATCCTCTTAACAGAAATGTAATTTGCAAGGTGTGGCTGACCATTGACTATATTAAAAAAATATAAATGCATCACTTGCCATTGTAATTCATGGCATGCAATACTCTAAATAATAAACAGCTAAATGGCTTTTTATCACACATTTTCCTATGGGCAGATTCCCAAAGCCATTCCCAACATTGGTAAACTACTCCCTCTGCTGGATAAGCCAGTATGTGACTGCCATATTGTATTTCCAGTATTGTTTGCCTTTCTCCCCAGGCCTTTTTCAAAGAAACAGACAACTTCTCCTCCTTTGGGTGTTCTGAAAGTTCTCCGACACAAGAAATCCACTCTATCCAGTGATATACTGGAATTCAATGCTTCTGTTTAACACTTGAGAATATTAATTAAATAAGGAAGAAATTGTAACACCTCGTCTTGCAATCCTCATTCCAGTTCTCTTCAGTAATGCTTGGACTAGGTGTAAAACACAAAACAACTGTGTCAGTTATGCCAAGCAATTAGGTTTGTACAATTCTGGCTGTTTCTGTTAGACTTCTACAAGTCTCTTAGCAATTTGGAAGAGTCCATCACCAATGTTTTCACCCTTTCTTCTTAATACCTCTTTAGCCATTTGCCCTTCATGGCAAAATTAATTTGAGTCCCAGGGCAGAAAAATCTTAGGCCCACTCTTCATCCATATTTAATTCTAACATTGTAAGAATACAGCTAATAACTACAGTGAAGTTGTCACACACAAGAGTGTTTGCAGGATTACAGTTTGCCTGACTTTTAATGAATACTGTTTAAAAACAAATCTGGATGAGAACAGACAGAAATCAGACAGGAAGGAAATTCTCAGATGCAGCAGGGAATCCTAAATTATTTGGACAAGATTACTTGGACTTCAACTTGTTTGGACCATGTCCAAACCACAACCTCATCATAAAAAGACTTAAGCAAATCTCCATTTTAGAACTCTATATCCTTAACTTTGGGACTACGTGTATAAATGTTCAAAGGTCTCATCTTAGCTTTGATGTTCCTTAATAAAAGGACCAGTATCATCTCATTTATCTTCACACCAAGCCTACAATAACTTCACAAAGAAATTAAAATATAACAAAATTTAATAAGAAATATGGCTAGATATCAGCAAGCAACAACCTGTAGGAAACAAAAAAAACCCAAGGATAAAAATTATCTTACACAGGGTAATTTTTGACTGGTTCTTTTAAAAAGAGTCTTCCTTTAGTCTTATCCTTAATTCTTTCATTTTTAGTTCATTAACTTGATTTCACTGCTGCTATAATGCTGTTATAGCTATAATGCTATAACTTTTGCTTGGAAATGTAGATATGAGCTGATTTTTAAGTGCTGAATCAAGAAATACACCTCATGCTGACACATCTTATATTTTGTTTTTCTGTGCTTAGAAAGAAAAGAATGATCTAGAGACAGACTCCCAGGAGAAGTACTCAGTCTACACGGCAGCACTGCTCTGTAATTATTGTAATTGGCTCAAGATTTCTTTATTAGTATTTCCACGGAAAAGCTGGCTGTAATAGCTGATTGCAAATGGGGTCTATTTTGGCAGCTTAAATATATCAGGATATCTCTTAAACTTGCATTTGTGCATTGTGCCTTTTTTGTTTGAAGGACACTGAAAAACAGCTGCTGCAGATTTGGTAACAAGCAGAGGTGAACATGACAAGCCGGGAGGAAAATACAGAAACACAGAGAATCACCTTGCAAATTCTAAGGGCAAACCTACCAACCCTGTTTCCCCCACAGTCCTTCACGCTGTGCCAGTTTTACTCTCTGACATTTTATGGAAGTCTATTTACTCCTGGGCCAACAAGAATGCCTAATCCACCAGCATATCTGAAGCATCATCCAGTGTCATCTTTACGACTGAGAGGGCATTAGAAACCATGGACTGCACCCACTGCACTCATGAGGAAGTAATTACTGGGCTGAAATCTAGAGGTTCTTCTGTAATTAACACTGAGTAAGTTAAACGTATGAGGGAAAGTGCCAGTGCAGTTCACCGGGTTCGTCTTCATTTCAATCCTCATTTTAACATAGATCACAAAGCAGAATTGCTTTTTTCCATCTTGTTACTGCTCTTAAAGTTTTCATAAATCGTTTGAAGCATGCTAGTGACAAAACGAGCAGAACAAAATCATGCCCCAGGCAGCAGAGAGCAGTGGGAGGGATGTGAGATGCCCCGGCCAGCGCTGAGGGGCGCAACGAGCCGGGACTAGGGCTCTGCTGAGGGGCGAGGGGCAGGGTGGCGGATGGCTCCCTGCCACGGATGTTAGCGGGGGAGTTTGTGGTCCCACCGGTTCCAATGGGTCCAGGCTGCCGACCGCCTGCACACCCAGTGGGTGGCGGAGGACCAGGAGGCAGCGGACTCGGCGGTCCTTCGCTTTGGGGACAGTGTGCCCCCGCCAGGGGCTGCCATGGCGCAGGACCGCCCTCCCCGCCAGCGGGCCGCCTTCCCCGAGCGGGAAGTTTCGGAACGGGCCGCGGGACCAGGCCGGCCCGGGAGCGCGGGTGATTCCTTCCTGTAAAACAGAAACTGCATCGCATCGTTGTCACGCAGCGGCGCAGCCTCTCCCGCTCCCCTCACACGGAGCTGTGGGTTCGGCATCCCTGCTCAAGGGAAGGGCAGAGCCGCGGCTGAGCCGCGCCGGATGGGGCGGTGGCTTCCGCGGGCGACGCAGCCGCGGCCGGGGCGATGTGGGAGCCGCGGGGCGCGGCGGTGAGGGCGGCGGCGGCGGCCCTGCTGCTTGGGGCCGGCGCCTNAGGGCAGGGCAGGGCAGGGCGGGCCTCGCCCTTGCGGTGTGCGGCGGGGCCGGGGGAGGCTCCGTGGGGCCCGGAGGGTTGCCAGCCCGCTGCCCTGCAGCGCGGCTCGGGGCCCGGAGTTGGCTCTGCGTCCTGAGAGAGGCGGTGCCACAGTCCTGCGTACCGGCCCTCCACAGCCATGCGGCGATTTGGAGCACTTTTTTTTTTTTTCAAGTCCCCCAAAGCGTACCTCTGATCAGTCTGTTTACTTATGTTATTGAAGTTGTGTTCCCCCTATAATTCAGAGCTAAGTGGAGTGTTTCGACGAGGATTAAAAACAATTTTGTTTTTGAAGTGAGCTCTTGAATCACCATAATTAACTTTGACCCCCTTTTTTTTTTTTTTATCCTGAAAGAACACTGTGGTGTTTGCGTGGTCAGATGTTGTAAGTAAAGCTGTGGAATTTAAAGCACTGTTAGCTTCTCAGAAGTCATTTCGAGTAAGCTATGACTAGTCCAGCAGTCATAGATCAGGTGTCATGGGCTCCTCAGCTGGCTAAATAGTTCTGCCTCCAACCTGGCTGAAAATGGCCTTTGATAGCATTTTTTGCCCTTTTATAAAGGTCAGGTACTCCATAACATCATCCTGACTCAGAAGCAGCCTTCCTCTGTTGTTTTGAGTGATGTCATGATCAGCAGTGCTCCTAACACTGTGGCTGTGACTTTGTCAAAGGACCTCAGCGTACTAGCAAAGTGTCATTATAATTTCTGGAAGTAGTAAACTGGAAGCTTTGTTTCCTGCAGTGCCGAGACAGATTTCCACATTTCATTTTGGGGATACGAAAAGCCC
>VWZV01006367.1:0-21845 GCA_013397155.1 Irena cyanogastra | reverse complement strand
CCCCCTCCCCCCATGTTTGGTGAATATTCCTAATAATTTTGCAGAGGAAATTTGCTATTGGTTAACCAGGAAGTAATGCACCTCAGCCTCTAGTTGTGTGTTCCTTTTATTCTCCACCTTCAAAAGAGGTAATTAGAGGACTCAGGAAAAGGATGAAAATCTTAGTGTCATAAAAGTCATTTTACCATGACATGATGGTGGGGCACACCATTAGAACAGTATGTCCTACAACTGCGAGCTAAGTTTCAGCTTTGTAAAAAACATTAAGTAGCAACTAAGTGGAATGTCTCAAACTTAGTATCAAGTATTTAATTTCTAAATATTGACAGACAACAATCCTCCAGTGTCAACCCATACCATGGATGTGGATGCTCTACAGAAACTTATTCATTTGCTCCAGGCCACAGATGATCCATTAATTCAAGAGCAAGCTTTAATCACTCTCAGCAACAGTGCTGCCTTCTCTGTAAATCAAGTGAGTATTCTGTAGAAAACAACAATGTCCAACACCAGCCAGTCTGGCAGAGGAGAGCTGCTGTTTTGCTAAAGAGTGACATAGGACTGGAAGCTAGGATAGCTTGTGCTTTAAAATCCATTTAATGTCTTGCTTTAATTTCTGCTGGCTCAAATTCACCAGCTTAATAGAATTTATCGAATTGTAATGTTTGGACCGCTTAAAGTCCATACAGAGTCCTGTACTTCAGAATGCTGTAAATGTATCTTTTGTTGCTTACAAATATGTAATGTTAATGAAAGGGTTGAGTACTAGTTAAATACTTTCTGGTTCAGATATAAAATTCAGTGAGATATAGATAAACTATATTTTTTATCCCTCACAAAGTTGTGTGTTGTTTGCACATTAGCAATTTTACAACTATTGAGGCATCTCCAAATCATTTGGACATAGAATGCAGAAAAACTTTGAGCTGGATGCTGATTTTAATGCCTTTTTACCAGTTTAACCTCCAAGGTCCCACCTATTTTGCTGCTTATGAGAGCTGTCTATTCTGGCTTCTCAAAATAGCTTCCTTAATATAAATCTCTTAGAACGGAATGCAACTGGAGCATAAAGCTCATTGGTCCATTAAATTTTTTTTAAAAACAGTATTTTTTTTAAGACAGTTATAGTCTAAGTGAGAAAGATTAAACAGTAATAAAAACAAGTGTAATGGAAAAAGTTTCATAACCTCTACTACAATAATATGAAGCTGCATCTTGAAATTCTGTCCTGTTCAGGCAGGACTTTCAGGTACTGCAATCTGGCTCTGTTGTTCTATTATCTCATCAAGTAATTTCCTTTTATTCTTTATAATGTAAAATGCTTTAAGCATGCTTTACAGACCAGATTTTAAAAGCAAAGGTGATATGCCATTGTCAAATAACAGCAACTAATACTTTTGTTCCTAAGCAGGACCCTTCTTAGTTTCAGTACAGCGATAACGCAGTATCTGCTAACACTCTCTTTAAACAGAGTAGTCATTTCTGGAATTCTTCATTCACATACTTCGTTTTTGTCAATATGGAGACATTGAGGGAATGCTTCAGCATTTAAATTGAATTTTTAAAAATCCTATTAAATATCTTCTATATTTCAGGATATAATCCGAAATTTGGATGGTCTTTCTGTTATTGGAGGGATGCTCTCCAACTGCGTTCCCAAAGTTAAAGAAAAAGCGCTAAATGCACTTAATAATTTGAGTATGAATATTAAAAATCAGGAAGAGATACAGGTAAGATTCTTAATGGGAAAAACCAAAGTAACTGAAGCAAAGAGATAGTATAGGTCCTTCAGCATATTTGTTAAGTACAAGCCAGGATGCCAAAATGCTTACATGATAGACGTACAGGTCAGCAGATCTGGATGACTGAAAGGATAATGTAGAAATGCATTGCTTCACTGGCATTTACTTTTAAAATAAAAGGCAGGAACCTATGCAGTTTGTGTTCAACTTTCACAAAATACTATCAAACAGAGATTGTGCTGCTAAGATTATAGCAAAATTATGTGAGGTAAGATGATTTCCAAACATGCCTAGAACATCACCAGTGGCTGTGTAACAGAATGGATTGCAGATGGAACTTGCCAGAACTCCTTAGGTGAGGGAGAAGAAGAGAGTAATTGAGCCCCTGGGTTTGTACGAGACCAATTTTTCAGGTGATACTTCCATCTCAAAAGAAAAGTGTGTATAAATCGTAACAAGTGCCACTGGTAATACAGTGCATGCTATGGATATGAAAGGACTAAACATCAAGAAAAAAGAAATCTGATTAATCAATAGATCAAGAAGTGACCAAGTGGTGAGCCGAGGCAGATTTGAAGACTTTTACTAGTTTGTTTCAGGAGTTTGATAAAAAGATAGTGTGACTGTATGTGGTAATTTGCAGCCTCTTTAGCAATAGGCAATTTTTATGAAGTAGTGCTTGTCAATATTTGTCTAGGTATAGAAGTAGAAAATAACTCCTTTGATAAGGATAATTTTTTTTCTCTCAGTTAGGACTGCCAAGATTCATTGTATATTGTCATCCAGAAGAAAAATTGGTAAAAATAGTAGTTAATGTCAGTTGTTATTGCTGTTCCTACAGTGTGCTCCAGTAAATGTGCCACATGGCTGGGAGAAAGGATTTCATTTCAAAGCTTGTCCCTAGCTTGTTCTCAATATTTAAGATGTTAGTTACTTGTAAGTGATTTAAAACAACTCCTTAAAGCAGCTATGTCACTTCTGAGATGGAGTCAAAGCAATTTAAGTTTTTGAGCAAGTTATGTTTCAGGAAGATTAGTGAGCATAATGCAGTATAGTCTGCTTCTGTCATGCCACTAGAATGTTTGAAATACTCAAAAAAGTACTTGTTTCCAAGAGCTTTCACCATTCAGCCAGCAATGGTCAGGAAGTATTTATGTTACTGTAGCTAGGCCATCGCTACTATTTGTGACAGAAAATATGCTTTAATTTAAAACTGTTCTCTATTTCCTCTCCCCTTTCCCCAGGTATTTATTACACAAGTTTGTAGGACTGTTGAGTCAGCTCCCCTGAACTCTGATGTGCAGCTAGCTGGACTCAGGCTGTTGACAAATATGTCTGTTACCAGTGACTATCACCAAAAGATGATAAACTCAATTCCATGCCTTCTTCAGCTGCTTTCAAAAGGAACTGAAAGGACACAGGTACTGGGTAGTGTTATTTTTACAAGCCATTTATGAAGCTGCTTTACTTGCCTTGTTTCGGTAAAATGGTTAAGACTGTGCTAAGAAAAATCAAATATTCTTTAATGATACAGATTTTATGAACTAAAATATGGATCTGTATTAGTTTCACAATAGAAATTCAAAAACAGGGGAGGGAAGGGAATCCTGTTAGTGGAACCATCAGGCTACAGCTCTGCCAAAGCAGTGCAAGGTGCACTCTGATTGCCCTGTGCCTTTGCCATAGCAACTCCAGAATTCTCTTCTGCTCTAAACATTGCTACTGCATCACAGAGCAAGGAGAACCTGCATGGGAAAGGCGTCACTGACGCATGAATCTCTGTAGGGAAACATGCCCAGCAGTGATGCTAAGTTACAGACTTTTGTTCTGTTATGCTTATGACACCTCTAGCAACCTTAGTGACTGCAACTGGAAATCATGCTTATTTGTGAATTACTGTAATACTGAAATGAGCTTCAGTTAGGGACCAAACTCAGCTTTTATTCAAGATGTTGTGGTACCATCAGTGTACGTGGTTGCTCTATCACATCAAAACCAGTTTTCCAAAAAACGCATTTCCACTAAAAATAACACACCTATTGTACTTAAGGACAGGAAATATTATGCCCTTTCCTAGTGTTTAAAGACTAGCATCACAAGGTCCAAGAAAACACAAAGGTGTATTTGTATATGCTTCAGATCATTTTAAATGTAGTACATAACCATCTTCTTTGTATTTTAAAAATATTCTGCATTTGGCCTACTGGGATTTGTTTATGGGTCTTGCCTTACTTTGATGTTTAAGTCAATCTGAATTTGCTTCTAACATGTCTATACCTTTGTTTTCCCTATACCAAAATACTCAATTCTGCCTTTTCCTCCCCAAGTCAACTTTGACATTATTGATGCCCATTACAGCTGTACTTACTGTTTCGGAGCTTTTAATGAACTTGTACATTCCTCGCTTCAGATTCAAGTTTTGAAAGTACTTGTGAACTTATCTGCAAACCCAGCCATGACAAGACATCTTCTCAGAGCTCAAGTAAGGTTCTTGTGGCTTCATTTTATTTTTAGCACATATACATGTGTACCAGTTTAGATATTGCATGCACTAGAATTTTAATGCATTAGAAATAAATATGCAATTCCAGGATAAATTCTAGACACTGCTTGGTTAAAACCTGTAGCTAAGTGCACACTCAACATCAAGAAAAAAGAAGTATAATACAGATACCGTACGTATAGAGGGAGAGCCATGGGGCCTGTGCACTTGGAGATGGTTGTACTTCCTGTGTGCCATTCCAAATAATCAATGATAACTTGCAGAAGCCTGGTCTAACCTTCCCTTTCCACCAAAGGGGTAATACCATGAACTTCAGTTTGTATTATGTAAAAGGAACCCAAAACTTCATTTCCAGACACACAGTCAGTATATAGCTTGAAAACCATCAAATAGAACCAGTACTTTAAGTCATCCTTCTCAACTGCTGTTTCTATAGTCAATGTACTGGACCAAACCCAACCATATTCCACTGGAATCCCCACCCCTTTATTCAAATACAGCCATAAAGCTGTTGCCTCTAAGTGCTCTAAATAAACTTTCCATGTGCTTTTACTTATTTCTTCATGGAGAAATTTGTGTGACATTTGCTGTGCTGGCCTTGGCACACAGGTTTCTTTCAGTTTCAATTCCTCACACCAAAACAGAGTCAGGGGCTGGAATGGTGCTGCATCCTCAGTCCCCCTCCCCAGAGTAACTTTCTTAAAACATGCAATGGCTTTTATTTGTGAGTATTTGCCATAAGCAAAGCTAGTCTAGATAATGCTGTCATTTTGTTATTCAAACAAAGGTTACTGCAGCTAAATACTCAGTTTTCTGTTAAATGTATCATTTTTTCATTTATCAGATATGCTAAATAAAACATTCAGGGCAAAATCAGCATGGCTGAGAGAGAAAGCAGACCCTCTCTTCCAAATGGGAATTTTCCAGACAGCCACATTGTGGAGATTGAAAATACAAAGCATTTATTAGCCTGTTGATGCACAGGCCAGTCTTTTCTAGAGAGAAAATGTGCACACTGTGCAAGTGTCTGACAGGAGTTCATAGCATATGAAGTTCTGGGATTTCATACAATTTCTGGTTTAGATGGTTTAGCTGCGTATTTGTTTCCATTTTCTGAAGTTCACTTTAGTTACACGTACTTACTGCTGGTGATTAAGTATGGAATATTTCTTCAATATCCTAGGTGCCATCATTGGTGTTACTTTTTGACAACTGTGTAAACAGAGATATTCTGATTCGAGCCCTGGCTTTTGCAGCAAACTTGAAAAAGAACATGAATGATGAAGAAGGCACCACGATTGAGAAATACAGTGAAGACTCAATTTTCTTCACACTCTGCAGGGACTCTGCCCCATTTGCTCAGAGACTGGCATCTTTGCTGCATCACCCTGACACAGAAGTGAAAGAACAAGTTGTGAGAATATTAACACAATAGTGTTGTTTTCTTAAAACAGACTGACTGGATGAAAATATCTAATCTTGGCAATGCTATGCTAAAAAAGCCTGCAACAAGTAAACAATACAATGATGGAGAAAAAAAAGCCCTAAATACTATCATTTTAATAGGCAGAAATGAGCCACTACAAAAGAGAATGCAGTATATTTAATACAGAGAGCATAGCAGATATTTTTTATGAGCAAGAGAAAAGCAATAGCTTAATTATTACTGATAAACCACTGCACAGTTGCTACATTTATGCAATGGGGGCAAGCAGTTTAAAACATGAAAACATCTATATGTAAAATGAATGTTTTTAATGGATGAGTGAAGGGAATGAAAATATCCTTTGCAATGTCAGGCTTTTTTTTTTTACTTTAAGTATTTACAGCTGTTGAATAAATACCTCATTAGAATTGTGCATTAGAGATTTAGCAATTGGAGATTAGACATTTATATTTTATTAGTCTACCTATGAAAATGGTACAGCTGAATCTTACAAAATAATATTAAATAAAAACAATACTGAACTATCACTGGCTTCCTACAGAATTAGTCTTCAATGAAAACTGCATACAAAAGTCACCGAACCTAGGTTTTTTCATCTTGCCTGTATGGAATTTATTCTAAAACTTCATTCTTGTATGCTTAGTATAGCCACTCCATTTAGCCAAACTACAGTGCACTTAACCACAACTGTGAATGGTTTCTACACTTGAACAAAAATTGAAAGGATTTTATATTGCTTTAAAATTGTCACTTTAGGGAAAGCAAACATATTTTTAAAAAAATATTTTGTTAGGATCAAGGATTATTTGTAACTGCAATTCAGCATTCTCATTCTTACAAAAAAGTCTACAGAAGCAGTATCATACACATTTTTACAAAAGCTTCCAATTCTGCTGCAGCCCTTGGGCTTCCTTTCCTTGGAGATCTTACTCCTTTTTTTTTTTTTCCTGCAACTGGAGCATCATTGGAATGAGTGCTTCTGCAGGATTAGCCCCCATAAAGTTTTAGTCATCAACCCAGCATTAATTCAAAATGAAGCGGAATCCATACAAACATCACTGTAAAAAAACCTGAAGAGAGTTCCATTGATGAAAAGAAAACATACTGGAAAATACTTCTAAAACCAAACTACTAAAAAACTTCTACAGAGAAACTAAAAAAGGTGTCAGATGTAAAGGCTAGGAAAATTTTCCTCTTTGTTCCATTTTCAAGAGAACTGTATCACGTAAACTGTTACCAAGTGCTTCATCTTTCTAATTTAGTATACTCACTCTGCTGTTAAGAAAATATTACCATCTTCTCTTTCTGTAATGCAATAGATACTTACTTTCAGAAGGTCACTTTGCAAGTAGCTAAAACGGCAAGAAAAATATGACCTTGAAACTGTGACACACCCTTGCCCTGATCAATACAGGGGTAAAGCTATGCGTATCTAATTTATTCACATAGGTAGTTTTAACTCACCAGGAATACAGTTAAGGCAGAAATAGAAGTTGGCAAGATTCCCAGTCAGAAACTTGACAATTGCTGCATTGACAGTGAACTTCCTTTTCTTCTTCCCACTGCTCCTAAAACACTGTACAGTTTGTAATAAGCAAATTACATTACAATCACTTAATCTTTTGCAACTTTTTGTAGATTTAATGTTTTCTGCTACTGAATTTGACTAAGAAAAATAAAGACTAGGCCAGACACTAAGAATTTACCCACTCTCCTCTCCTGACAAGATATTAGGACCAGTCTGTCCTAGGTATAGCTGATACATGATTTCTTAAGTTCAACAGCAAAAATGTCTAGATGTCCCTTTCCATGTTCTCCAACCTAAAAATACGTTTTCAAGTATCATCTTTTTAACAGAGTTGATCTCTTATCCATTGCTTTGACAGCTGACAGAAAAAAGTGACCTTTTCTAAAAATACATGAAAACTTGCTACAATGTTGTCTCAGTTTTCTTTTTCTGGTCTAGAAAGAACTATTTTTAAATGCTTTCTTCATAGACCAATGCTGTTGAGATGTTCTGAAATCATGCAAGATTTTCCAATGTGCCTTTATGCAAAGATGTCTCATTTTTTATCACCTACCTCACACCCTTGGTGGAATCTTATCAGCACCAAGCAAAACATAACGGTCACCATTCTAGGTACAAATGTTGTGAATTAACAGATCCAAAACAAAACATGTCATTACTGACAGTTTCTGATCCATGTAACTCAGTATATCTCTGCTCTTAGCTAGGTATTATGTATTTTAGTTTCACTCTTTCTGAAGTACGTAATTTTACAGATTGACCTATTGATGATTATAAAAACACTGAAAGAAAACAACCCACAACAAAACCAACGTTATATTAATATTAATATATTATTATTAATATTAAACTTGTCTTTCAAAGTACTCAAAACTTCTTGCAGCTTGGTGTCCTCCACAAAAGTACCTGTCCTCCTTCATGTAATGTACATTGTATCACCCAAGTTGTGATTGAAGCTGTAGTGTAAATACAAGAGACTTCACCTGAAACACCCTCAGCACTGAATAACAGGGTAGTTTTAAACCAGTTTTGATAACTCTCTACAGTTAAAAGATTACCTCAGTTGTTCCTACCATGAAATCTCATTAGCTGGTTTTAGTTAGTTGCCAGAAGTTTATGTCTTTAAATAATACGTCTTTTTAATATATATTTATCTTTGTGGGATATGAAAACAAAATGTACTGCAAGAGCAAAATATAAAAAACGCCAAACCAACCCACATATTCCACAAACCAAAAGAAATTATAAACAAAACATGATTTGCCAGTGAAATTATGAAGGAGAATAACAACCCTTTTTATTGGCAACAATAGGCTTTAATTCTGTAAATTAGCAAGACAATTTGATACAGACGCATTTGGCCAAGTTTTATAACACTGAACAATGTTGTAATCTCATTCAACTTTAAAATTATAGGGAAGCTATTGGAAAAAATATCACAGCCCTTGCTTAAAACTTTCTACTGAAAAAAAAGTACTTAGAAAAAGACTGATTTTATGCAAGGACAAACAACATTAAGAGGTTTTTCTACTTCATGTGCTGCAATTGACACATTCAGACCTAACTTAAAAACACAGACAAAACAATAAAAGTGTGCAGATATTCTGGCCAGCAGTTAGTTTTACACATCCATGATGCAATAATAAATTATCTCTCTCTTTAAAAGGCACATTTCTTTGATGCAAAATTCAGCTTTTGTGGTTCATTAATACATGAAAATGAAGAGTGAAACAATTTACCATGCTTGTGCTTTAACAACACAGCTGTATTGGAAGACTTCACCCCACAAAACATACAGTGAAGTTGTATGAAGCTTGTACATCAAGGTACAGGGCATAATCTGAAGACTAACAAGTGGGAGATGACAGTCTAACAATGAATAATGTAAGTCAGCCATTAATCCTAAGACTATGTTCTGTGCTTAAGTTATTATTGCTGCTGCAGAGATGAAGAGTTTAAAAATAACTTTTTTATCAGTGCTGTACATCAGAGCAAGTTATTCCCAGACAACATTTAATATACAAACCACTTTTAGATCACCTCTCTAAATTTATAAACAATATAACTAGTAAAATTTGTCATGAAATTGGTATGCAAGCTTTAGTTCTGAAACTGACAAACCTGGCATTTAGAAATCCAATTCAATCTAAAAAATCTATTGTGTATGTACATTATGTTAGTATTGTAACGTCAATTGCTAGTTCAAATCAAACAGGGCTTACAAGGAACTGACACTGTTTCAGTTTTCAAACCGGTCATTTGTATTCAAATTCCGCGATTCTCCATGGCGTAAGAGAAAGAAGTCATCTTTTTTCAAGCCATATCTTTCAAGAGCTTCATTCAATTTAACTGGAGGATCCAAGTAATACTGAAAAAAATGAGAATAATATGAGGGAAAAGACACCACTGCAACATTTTTTGAGGGGGAAAAAAAAACCCTAAAAAACGGGGGGAGGAGAAGGATATTTGTCAAATTAAAATGTTTGGGTTCATTTTAAGTTTTTGAACGATAAGAACGCTGATTTACAGCTGCAGAGTAACTAGCAAGGCTCAGCTTGTCAGCCCGAAGTCGGCCGCCCTAATGCAGCAGTAGATCCCTTCGGAGGAAGCGCTGGCCGCCAGCAGCCGGCGCTTTCCCTCACTCTGTAAAGGCACACTGCCAGCGGTCCTGTCTGAGCACTCCGCTCCATCAGTGCGGCCCCACTCATGTTACCGCGGTGTATTTGTTCCATTTCCGAAAGGCATAGTCAAGGAGTAATCATCTATTTTTGTGCTCCTAAATACACACTAACATTTGTACAACGGGCACCAGTAACAAAATTTACTGGAAACACTGGGGAGAGGAAATGTTCTATCCACGCGTCCTGTGTTCCCTCCATGCTCTGCCACCGAGGTGCATGATGAGCTGGGAGGGAGCATAGACGGGACAAGAACATTTGACATATCAGCTGATCACACTATCAGGAACGAATTAGGAGATAAAGTGTTGCAACTGATGCAAAAACAAAGTTGAAAAACTGCTATCAGATAACATCAAAACAAACGTAGATACGTCCTATTTACTGCACTTTCAGTTGCTGTGAAAGTATCTGGGCAACCTTCTTATTAGATCTGTGGACTTGGGGGGGAGGGGGCAGGGTGGTGTAGAGGGGAATAAAAACATTAAAAAAACCATCAAAAACTCAAAATAACTCTTTTAAAATATCCTTTCTGGTTTTAACTTTGAATCAACTATTAAAAATACTGTTTATATATTCACTAGACAGACATAATTGATAAATACTGTATTGACCTACAGGCATGCAGTTCTTACTATCTCCAAGTGATGCACCACTGTTTGTTTTTATTACTGCATAATGTAATGCATAACACTGCATATGTCCTCATCTGTTATGTTCCTCAGCATCTGGATATCAGAAATCCTCCACATTTGCTTCAATCGCTCTGTACTTTCTTAACCATGGAAATATTTTATGTAATTGGTTATGAAAAGCTAAGCATTGTTTTGAACAGCAGTATATAGAGTAAGAACTTTTCACCCATACAAAGTTCACATTTTAAGTTTACATTTACAGATATGTAGGTTAAACTGCACAAGCAAAGCCTCACTAAAGACTGTCTAGTCGTTGGAAATCTGAACTCATGCTCAGTGTTGCAATTTACCTCATTTGCTAAAGCAAAGGTCCCCCAATGAATTGCTACAGACTTCTTTGCTTGAACATCAATATGGATTCTTACTGCTTCTTCAGGATCCACATGCTGGTATTTCATAAACCACCTACCAAAACAAAGAAGCACTTTTTTGTGTCACCTAATTCAGTACAAGATTTCTCCTTTACTGCCATTACAAAGAACAAAAAGAAATATAATGCTCACCTAATCAAAAAAATCATAAGCATGTACACCTAGACAACATACAAGAACACTCACGATCAGGAAACTAACATATACCAACATACCCATCAAACAGCAGTTCATTTATTGTACTCTCTTTTTGAAGGATTTTTTCTTATCTCTATTTTCAGTAGGTTAAGGACATATTATTGGTGCCTTGAAGCATTAAGGCCAAAACTTTAAATCCATCCCCAAAAAGAATTTGTGCTAGCAGTACACACCAAAAAGTGTGTGCTTCAGAGATAGCCCAAGGGGACAGGCAAAACACAAGAGAGAACTTGGCAATTCTTGAAAGATACCGAATTTTTACCATGCTATTTGGATTCCCACCTTTTTTTCTCAGCCCATACATGCTTTCCTTCCAGCATTGTATGAGTACTATCATCTAAATGTTTTCTCCAACAGGAGAAAAGTTTGCTTTCCTGAGCAAACAGATTTTTCATACTCTATAAGCAAGTCATTTTTGTCTTCAGATAAGTGGCAAAACCAGGGTAAAGACTGAAGCAAGAGAAAAATGCAGTAAATTACATACACTGGAATGGCCTGGATTAAATGATGCTGTTTCAGAAAAAAAGGCACAGAGTAATTCCAGATTTTTACTCAACATTTTTAAGGGAAGAAGGACTGCTGATTCATCCTTGCTGTCCTTAAGTCTGAAGAAAACACTCTCCAAAAACATCACACATACGCATACTTTTTAATAAAGTGCATCTATAGTTTTAACTTCTGGGTGTATTTTTGTCATCAGTACAGAATTTCCTACCTTGGCTCATAAGCTCCAATGGGGATGGCTGCAAGATCAAAAGGTCCAAACCTTTTACCTATTTGTTCAAAAGCAAAACAATATCCAGTATCTCCTGCAAAGAAAAACCTATTCCAAGGTCCCAAGACGGACCAGCTGCCCCAGAGAACCTTGTTATCATCTGTCACAGTCCTTTTGCACCAATGTTGGGAAGGGGTGAAGACAAAAGTTACGGCATCGTGTCCAGGGACACAGTTCTCCTCCCACCAATCCAGTTCGATCACATTCTCACAACCACATCTCTGCATCCACTGCAGGAGCCCCAGAGGCACAAACCAGCGCAGCTCGCTCCCGAAGCGTTGGTTCAGACTGGCCACGCTGTTGTAGTCCAGGTGATCGTAGTGGGTGTGGCTGATCAGCACCGCGTCTATCTTGGGCAGCTGCGCTACCGTGCACGGAGGCCCCCGGAAGCGCTTGGGACCCAGCAGCTGAATCGGGGAAGCTCTCTGGCTGAAGATTGGGTCAGTAAGAAATACAAGTTCATCCATTTCCACCATAACTGTGGCATGTCCCAGCCACGTGACTCGCATACCAGTTCCTGTCTTCCCAGCATCTTCTGGTGTTTGAACAAAGTAAGGTTGTAACACTGGAAGTTCTTTGTCGAGTTCCTGGCAAAAAAGAACACAGTATGCATGAGAGATTTCAGAATGTACTTGGCCATGGAACAAAAACTGCATACACAGCACAAATCAATACAGTCAAGACTTGTACTTTGTTTATGCTTTTATGCAGAGAACTGCAGCACACACCAGATGCCTTTTTAAATGTCCATTTTCTCAGCTACTCCCTCCTAATTTAAGTTTTTGCAACATTTACATTTCTCTGTCGAGAAAGAGAAGAGGGTATTCCATCAGGCCAGGAGACATGATAGAGTCTGGGGCATTGCAATGAAAGCACTGCAAGGCACTAACAGCATCCCAGGAAGGGATTCCTCCAACTGAAAAAGAATATGTATACACACACAGAGTTACTTAGCAAATATTCAAGTTTAGCTTATGTACCTAAATGATGCATCCTCTTAGCACAAGTAAGTCACAGATGAAAGAAAATGCCACACTCCACAAAAGCTCTGCTAGCTTTTATCAAGCCCTCTCTCTGTCCATCCTCATTACATCTAGAAGCAGCCACGAAGGTTAACCACACTTGGCTAATGTTAGCTATCACAATTCTGCCTTCCCATCCTGCCAAGAATTTAATGAACATTCATTAAAAAAAATCATTTTTAAGATAAAACCTTAAGGTACTTAGATATGCTTGGTTATGAAAAGGTTCCCCCACCTCCTGTCTTATTCCAGCTTGACAAGTTTTGCAGTCACTACTTGAATACGACAGGTCAGAAAACTGATCTGGCTGAACATTAGTCCAGAGGTAAAAAATACACAGCTCTCATTTTGATTGGCTCAAATTTGACTCTGTGTGTATCCTCAAGCTGGCAAAAAGGAGGCCATGGCTGTACATCACCTACTGAAACTCACTGCCCAATCACCATTTATTCCCTCATTTTGAACCAGATTTATGCTTTTCATTGCAGTTTGGTTGAAGTGCTAACACAGAAGTTTTAAATGTAATAAATAAGAGCTTTCCTATTAAAAAACCAACCAACCAACCAGTCTTCTCATAATTCCTGACCATCTTCAGCTTAGCCACAATGTGGCTAAGGCTCTCCTCTCAAGCACTTACGGTCTGAGCTCCTCACTTTGCTTTAGAAGAATTTTCATGCGCTAGGGCAGCTTCTAGACTCCTGACACTCCTCTCCATCCTAATCACAAATGTCCCAGCACTTCTGGTTCCAAGTCAAGCTCTGCCTGCCGTGGTTGCTGCTCTCATTCTCTCAGCCTAGCACAGATTAGTACTATCAGTGAGTTTATACAGAGCTGACCTTGTGCTCCTTTAAAAGTCCAGCTGATGCTGTGACAGTTTAGGACTCCAGGAGCTGCCTTGCCAAACCAGTCCTGACAGCTTCAGGGAAGTTACTTTCTCCACAATATTTTATTGATTTGGAAGGCATATGTTGGGAAAAACAAAGCATGCACATCTCCATCCCCCTGCAATTCTGCTGTAAATAATAAAATATTAATGAAATTGCTTTTTCTGAAAGTTAATGGACAAGACATGTTTACTGAAGAAGTTTCATTACTGTCTCCAGGAATGAGAAGTAGATAACCTTCTATAAAGCTGAATATAAGGTTAGTACAGTACAACCCTTAGTTCATACAGAAAAGTAGGAATCTCAGACTGAGATAAACGGCTGCTTCTCCAAGAAGAAAGAAGCACCATTTTCTTATCTCTATTTCATTCTAAGTACATGGGAACAACACTGGCCACAGAAATCTGTATGACAAACCAACAAATTACATATGGTTAAGTAAAAAAATCAGATTATATCAAAGAAATGAAACTCAGATATGGAACTTAATAAACTGTCATAATGCAATTTAGGTCAGTTAGTACATTTTTTACAGAAAACGTTCTTTTTAAGTAGCTGGTTTTAGAGTTGGACTAGAAATTTTCTCAGAACTAAATTAATTCACTTATTTTTGCTGACATTTGGCATAAATTAATTTTTTAAATTATCATAATGCAATATTAATAAACAATATTAAATGGATGAGGAACTGGCCAATTGGCAGATGTGAACTATTAGTTCTTAAGTGGGACTCAGACACAGTCTACAAAGTTTTGAAGTTTTATCCGGGGTGCAGTTAATTTTCTTCCCAGTAGTACCTACAGTGCTATGTTTTGGATTTGTGCTGACAACAGACTGATGTTTTTAGCTATTGCTGAGCAGTGCTTACACAGCATTCCAGCCAACAGTTGACTGGGGCACACGGGAAGCTGGGAGAGACGCAGCTGGGACAGCTGACCCCAACCCATCAGAGAGATATCCCATACCCTATGACATTGCACCCAGCAGTAATATCTGGGGTAAGAAGGAAGAGATGGGGAACATTCAGAGTGAATGGTGTTTATCTTCCCAACTAACTGTTACATAGGATGCAGCCCTGCTTTCCTGGGGATGGCTGAACACCTGCCGGCCCATGCAAAGAGAATAAATTTCTTAGTTGGCTTGTACATGCAGTTTTTGTTTTACCTATTAAACTGTCTTTATCTCAACTCACTAGTCATCTGATTTTTCCCCTTTCAATTCCACTAGGGTGCAAGCAGTGGGGGGTGGAAGTAAGCCGCTGACTGGGACTTGGCTGCCTAAAGCCACAACACATCTGCACTATTAATAAAGGCTTTACAGGGATGTCAGTGGGATTGATGCTATCAAGTATTTAGAATAGTTGATTTAAAGGTAGAAATAATCACTATAAAAGGCATTTGTAGAAGTCACACAGACAGGACGACTGACAGAGAAGAGCATAGTCCGAACAACTGCTGTCCTGACCTATTTAAATGAAATTCCGTGAACCAAAGTTCAAGACAAACCAAGAGCACAAAGGCAGTGTAACTTGTGGATCCCGTACAGAGCTTGTGCTCTCCAGGTTCATGATACACAGGCCTCTGATCCAAAGCAGTGATTCCTCAGAGGATGAGATCAGAAACCAGGCATGTTGTTGAGCTATCATGGTAAATCACACCAAAACATTACTTCTCAGTGTGCGTGATTTGTGCTTGGGGTTGTTTGGTTTTTCTTTTTTAGTATTTTACTAAAACCCACCAAAATCCCCTTTTAAAGCAATAAGAAATACTCAACTCATAAGATTTCAAACTAAAATACAAATTCTATTAGCAGTATACTATACATGAAATACTTAAAACTCACACAACAGAATAAAGCAATATAATGAAATACGTATCTTATGGAACTTTTATTCTGCTATAATACATTTTGTTCTGTCAGACTAACCAGAAGCATATTTAAACTAGAAGAATTGTAACAGATTTTTGAAATACAGCAATTATGTCAAATCAGCTACCAACAAAAGTAAAATGTGCTTAATTCTGTCTTGTCTTCATTACTCAAGTAATACAAAAAATTCCTCCTGCTGTGTCCCTTCCCCCCTCCCCGTACTTCTCTCCCTCCTAATGCAAAGCAAGAAAAAACACATGACAGGCTTTGCTAAGACTAGCTGATTAGCTTGGGATTTTTGGCGCTTAGTGCATACTGGAATACCACAGGATTTACAGAAATGAGAAAAATCTAAACTGCTGATCCAACAACTAATAAGTAAAGATCCTCCAACAGCACTGAACAAAGTTATTAATAAAGCCTGTAATGAAAATACAAGAAGTCCACGTATTCTGGATGATGATATAGGCTCATTGTGAAGGCACAATTATAATACATATAGCTTTTCCACAGTGAAGCACAAGCACATATCCTGGATAATATGCTCATTTTTACATACACAGAGCACTTGGTACAGATAAATTGAACCTGCCCAGCATAGCAGGGCATCACTAGGCTCACTCAATGTGGAAACTGAAGCAGGAGTCTGCTCAGAGGATGTGAAATCTAGCAGTGATAAATAAAGTATGGAGCCCTTAGTCTGAATTTTAAACAAGCTCAGATGCACTTCACAGGCTGATGCAGGTGTGGATGAAACCTGGTTGAAAAAAGCATCGAAATGGCTGAGGACTCCAGAAGTGCATTTCATTGATCCCTATCTAGGTTCTTCTGTTTCTGATTTCATTCACCAAACGCCTGAAAAACTGCAGACACCTAATTAAAAGATTTTCTATGCAAAAAATAAAATTAGCCCATGATTAATCCCAAGTGGGACAGAGAGATGGGTTTTTGGCTTTTCAACTGGTGCCCTGTAGATTTCTTTGTGATCATCCTTTATTGTAGAGACAAACTGCAAATTAAAGGGGAATGGTGCAGTTCTGCACTCCATCAGAGTGCTGTATGCTCTGCACTCCACAGTACACCTCAGCATTGCCTTCAAGGGACTTCAGTCACTACCTAGGTTTCTGACTGGCATTGGGAAGACACGAAGCCTGTTCTATACATACCAAGGAGGGCAGGGGTCAATGGCAACTGAAAACGGACAGGTGTGCATTTAATGAAAATGTGGCCAGCACACTGTCTAGAAAGCTGTACACACTGATGCAACCGTTATCACCACAAGGAAGACACCAAATTTTAAGTAGTAAATTGCTGGAACGGATCCCAAGACTGACACAAGTTTGCTGTTCTTCTAAGTCAAATTATTTATTATTATTATTAAATTACAGCCAAGATTATTTGTGCCTTAAACATCCCCAAACCTCTGACCATCACGCGTTAATGCCCAACCTGGCTTTCCTGTCCATAAAACTGATAGAATTCCTTTCTTCACAGGTAGGTCAGGTAAGACAAAATTGAACGCTCTTTACTAAATACTGGCTGTGAGATTTATAGCTTGTGCATACCTTCCTGCATGCTTAAAAGCATTATTAACACCTGCTTGTTAACAAATACTGTCCTTGGTTGTGCACCCTTCAGCAAAGCTTTTCTGAAGCACAGTCAACATATCAGAAATGCACTGAGAAGTAACTCTGTGAAACTTAGTCATCTTCATACCTCCTGTGACCATAAAGATAACTCATGGCTTTCCAGTACCCATTACTCTTCATGGGAAAGAAGCTTCTCCTGTCTGCTCCTTTACATACAATACCTGACAAAAACATCACCAAGATGCTTTTCACCAAGAACAAATAACAGTGTTACCCATTAAACTGGCAATGTACTTTAAGTGTTTCAGCACAAATACTTGCTCAGGTTAGTTTTAACATATGCAATTTTTTCTCCTGGTGTACTGAACATAAAAAATAGCTTTGTAAGTATTTTCATAAGAAGGTGACAAACTATTAAATTTTCATGCAAGAGATGCAATATATGTATTAAATTATCATCTGGAAAAAAGGCAAAATTTCAATAATTACATATGTCATGAAATAAGCTATTTCATGCAACACAAATTAAGTTAACAGTATGCTTCGTAAGGCAACATCTATTAAAAAGGAATGGCTGTAACTGGTTTATGACTGAGCTAGGGGGCCAATTTTTTTGTTTTCATAAATATAAACTGAGCTGTATAAATTAAAGCATGTGGAACTAACAAAGAGACACAAATTAAAAGAGGTAGAAAGTATTAACCCACTATTTGAAAATAATAAAGTGTCAATAAAATCAGAAAAGACTTGGAAAAGTTTCCAGAAGATGCCTAATGAGTATTAATTAGAAACTGTCCTATTTTATTGATTAGAGCAGAGGTAAAAGCAGTCTTAATCACAAAAGTAAAACATGGAAGTGTTCACCTGCTTTGAGCGTGGCACATTGCTGTTATTTTTTTCCATGAAGGACCATTTCAAAATGTTCGGTAAGGTTGGTGATTTCCACGTTGGCCACGGGTTGACAAATCTCCCATCTTTGCCTCTCTTTGATTTAGTTACATCTTCTTCTAATCTGTAGTCCAGCCTGAAGCTTTTTCTGAAGGTCCTGGAAGAATCATTGCCCCCGGAACCTCGACCCGAATTCGGACGTTTCTTCACTGCTTCCTTAGGGTACTGGTTACAGGCAGTTGAAGGCTGATCTTCATCTGTGTTCTTATCCATACCTTTTTCAGGGGAACTAAATCAAATTTTAAATTAATCAATATTTTCTTGGTCTAGCATCAACATTCATAAGACTGAGTGTTGTCACACACATAAGAAACAAGCCTGCCTTCCCTGTTTTATGATCTACTGTATTTTTTTATCAACAAAATATGCTTTTAAACCAGTCCCTATTACACAAAAGACTTCAAAAACATGCTGTGACAAGCAGACATGAGGGCTCTTTGTAGTTCAGGCTGAATTTTACTCCCTGGAATGCACAGCTTCAGATACTAACACTATTATCTACCAACTGCAAAAGTGAGGGGGAAGGGTTCCTTAATTTACATTTTGGAAGAATAGTCATTCCTCCTGAAACTTATGACATTTAGTGCCTGATGTAATATGATCCTGCAAGTCTGTGCAAGAGACACTGGAACTATACCGTACCTTAGCATTTGCTTATATAGTGACTTAGTTTTGTAGCAGAAACAGTTTTGTGCAGCATTACTAACACTTATACCAACACAAATGCAGGAAACTCAGAACACAAAAGATATCTGTTACTGTTTCATATTTTGTCTAAAACAAACAAGAAGTTTATTACGATAAATGTAAATAACTGTTTCAAATACAATTTTGATACACATTTAACTGAACTGACTGGTGAAAGGCCACAGGAAATTGAAATATTTTAAATCACAGCTGCAACATTCGCTCTTAATTCCATTGTGAAATATAGAAAAGTGAGAAAATAACTGAGAAAAACTTATTTCTATGAAGTCACAATTCTGGTACATTTCTTAGAAAACTACTAACTCAGTAGGCAGTCTCTTATTCCAAACTGCACTTAAGTGTTGCAGACTTTACAAATATAATCAAATTATACCCAAGGTAAAATAGGGATATTTGGTGTTTCTATTTTAGAAATTGCCAAAGCAATTCAACTGAATCTAAATGCTTCAATTTCTATATTTACTGAAATGCTGAAAGTAAATACATTGTTCTGTTAGCTTAAAAAATGGTTACTGTTTTAATGAGTGCACAACTTTCTGGCATTTACAAATTCTACCTAATTAAAACAGGAACACAACTAGTAATGGACAGCACTATTCACAGCTTAAATGCAAGAATAACTTTTAATAACAAATTGTGGATTTTGTCCTGTGGAAAATTCTCCACCACATCTAGTAGATGGACACAGTTCTGTCCTATCTACTGTTTCACTAACTCAAACACTCAGACTTCAGCTGTACACTCAAGCACTGGGCTGAGGTAGGCAAGCTAGTCCATGTGAACAACATCGTCACAGAACAGAATTGAAACTCACAGTTTTCTTAGAAATTTCATAACTCACTTTGCCCCCATAAGCTCAACTACAGGGAAAATTAAATCTATTGTTCACTGCAACATTTCAGCTAAGATATCACACACGTGTCAGCAAACTGAACCCAAATGCAATTGCTGATGATGCTCCAAATGCAGAGTCCATTTCTGCTATTTCAGCAGCAGCTGACAACTAACCACTAAGTATGGTATCAGCTGGAAAGAATACAACAATTGATAAATACTGTGAAATTTTCTTAACAAAATAACCGTTATTGTGCTATACAGTAGAGATAACATACTAACACATCAAAATTCATTTCTAATAAAAAAGCATGAACAGCATTCAGAAAACATGGCTGATAGAATTTTTTTTACCCCTTATTTTATGTAATTGCTTTGTACTCCTATTGCCCTGCAGTTTTACTGAAACCACTCCACTTATGTATTTCCAATTTAGCATTAGGATACCAAATCTGCATCATAATTTAAATTTAACTGCTGAAATTGCTAGGCTTTTTCCCTCTATTGCACTAAACATTTACCAGAATCAGCCTTCAATGAAACACTCAACTTGCTCTATAGCATTTTAATCAGACGTAAATGATAACACAAGGAATCAGTGCCACAAAAAGGTAGACAGAATACCCAAAAAATGGTACTGAAAATTTTAACTGTTACTTTAACTTAAGAGTTGGGTTTGGGTTGTCTTTCGCGTTCCTCAAAGAGCATTTTCAACGCCAAGTCAGTTTATTAATTTAGCAAAGCACAGAGACACAGCATAAAACAGCTACTCTTTCAGAAAGCATCATGAAAACAAATCACAAAAGTTTAATCAGATAGGTACTTAATTCCAGGAAATTATTCTCTTAGCATCTCAGACGTCTGATTTTCTAAATACATATAACTACCATAATTATTGCTCCTACAAGACATTTCATATTAGAGATGGAGGTGCCTGAAGTTTTATTTTTAAGCTTCTGTTTATCTATTTATTCATGTCTAAAATAGGTGAATTTTACTTTTGCTTAAACCTTCATATAAACCTTTGATCTTTTAATGAAAGTATAAACCCCTAAGGGAAGCAGGGATCGACTATGCTGATTAAAAAAAGACAATGCCAAAGCATTTAGGGCACTGCAGGTATCTATCTGTCTGCCAACATATTTTCCACATGATGCACATACATTACTTTCATTAGTATTCCACAGGCAACTGAAGAGATAAAAGACCTCAGTGCTCACAGAATACTTTAAACCTTTTACATGCATAAGAAAGGGACACATTTACAATCAGTTAAAGTATTCCTGATGAACTGTAGATTCCTTTGAAATCAGTCTTGCCGGATAATTTCTGTTCCATTTAAGTTTATTAAATATATCCTACAATATTCATGACATAGTTTTCTTATATAAAAAAGCAAGATGATAATTTCTTGAAAGCCAGAAATCATTAGCTTAAAATAAAACTCAACCAATTATTAGTCCAAGGAGATTCTTATGCTTTTGCAAAAGAAAGCCTCTACAGATAAGGAGATTTGGCAGGTATACTTTAAATACTAGAAAATACCCAATCAGAAATCATTAGGGTTTTTTTGCCAGCTTTCCAAAATTCTTCCCAACCAAAAATAATAGTTTGGCACTTGAAAAACTAATTTAAGCACTTGAATGGCAGCAAAAATTATGAGCTATAGAGATATGAAAATCAAACTGGAGTAGAGTTCTTCTTCACTTAAGAGGGACAGAGGGAAGGGATCACATCCCTGGTGAATGCTTATTGTTATGTAAAGTTCTACACAAAATCTTTTCATACTTTTAAACATAAAGAAAAACCACTATTCTACTTAAAATCATTAAACAGCTTTTCTGGGAAACAGAACCCATCCTTCAGGATATGGCAATTTACCCCAACATAGGGCAACTGCATTGACACTACTTGTAAGAGGGGCTCAGGAGAGACACAAGGCAACCACTCTCTCTCTGTGTCCTCAGAGATGCCTTGCTCTTTCAACTGAATTCAGAAGAGGAAACGAACCGAGACATACAAACTCCTAAAGAAGACCATTAGTCATCCAAATC
>VWZV01006363.1:942688-1086536 GCA_013397155.1 Irena cyanogastra | reverse complement strand
ATCCATCCATCCATCCAGCATGCCAGCAGTTCTGCAGTAATTTATTTAGGTAATAGGGCCCTGGACCTTGCAAGGGGCTTCTGATTTATGTCTCCCCACTGGCATTTCACATTCTGAGCTCGGCGCATTTGTGTCTGTGGGGCTTTTGTGAGTGTTTCTCACAAAAGAGGAGCGGCCGATGCTGTGCGGTGCCGGGGCAGAGGAGACCAGCATCGCCGAGCGGTGAGGGAGGGCAGCGGGCAGGGCCGAGCGGTGAGGGAGGGCAGCGGGCAGCGCCGAGCGGTGAGGGAGGGCAGCGGGCAGCGCCGAGTGGCCCCGCGGCCGGGCAGGGCAGCGCTCGCAGCGGCGCCGGGACTGCCCAGCCGATGTTCCCCGTGTTCCTTCGGCTCCGAAGCTTCACCGCAGCTGCGGCCTCACGAGCGGTGCCCATCGCGCCCGCGCCCGCGCCCGCGCCCGGTCCCGGTCCCGTCCTGGCTGCGGGACCCTCCCTCCCGGGCTCCCCCCGCTCCCGGGATGCCTCCGTTGCCAAGAGGATCTCGGTCCCGGTCCCGGTCTCTCAGCCCCGGCAGCGCCCCCTAGCGGCACACGAGCCCTCGGGCACACAGCCGCACGCCTCTTCAGGAAGCTCCGCCCCCTCAGCGCCGCAACCGCCTCGGATTGGTTGGCGCGGCCGAGGGGCGCCGCGAAACCCCGCCTCGCGCCGCGGCGCCCGCGCAGGGACCGGTCAAGATGGCGGCCGGGCAGGGGGGCGGCGGCGGCAACAACGGCACCGGCAGCGGCAGCGGGACGGCGGCCGGGAGCGGGGCGGCGGGGCTCGGCATCCCCGCGCACCTCACTCTCTCCTTCTCGTCAGGGCCGCACTGGGGTGCGGCAGCTCTGCCGCAGTCGCACACGGTGCGCAGCCTGGAGCGGGCCCTGGAGGAGGCGGGCAGCTCGGGCATCCTGTGCCTGAGCGGGAGGAAGCTGCGCGACTTCCCCGGCAGCGGCTGCGACCTGAGCGACACCACGCAAGCAGGTGAGGGGTCCTGGCAGCGCCGGGCCGGGGCTGCGGGCGTCCTGCGGGGCCGCTGCGGGCCCGGCGCTGAGGGCGGGGGGCGCGTAGCCGCTGTGGTGGCCGCAGGGGCCGGGCGGTGGCGGGTGCGGGGCCCCGGTGCGGGGCTGCAGCGGGGGGATCCCGGCGGTGACGGGGGAGGGCTGTGAGGGAGCCGAGGGGGTGACACGGGAGCGGCCGCTGTGGGTGAGGAGCGGGGATTCCGCTGGGTGAGGGCAGAGGGGGACAGTGGGCAGGCTCCGCGTTTGGGGGGCTCTCCGTGCGGGCACCGGGCTTTCAGTGAAAGGACTCCTGGAGGGATATTATGAAAGCAGAACGCTCTCTCGGGGCTGCCTTGTTGCGTGGGATTTTCGAGCACAGGCAGTTTATTTTCATGATAGCATCTGGTTAATTTTCCCGCTCCCGTTGCAGCAGGCGTGGCTACCGAGGAGCTCCTCCTTTGAGTGGGTGGAAAGGAACCTTGGGTGTGTTGCAGTCGCGTACCAGCCTGGTGGGCTGACCGAATGTTCCTGTCATTGTCTTTGCAGCAGCAGAAGCTAAGGGATCCCCGGCTGTTTTCTCTTTTTCTCTTGAAGAGCTTTTGCACAGCTGCAGGAATGATTTTGCAGAGAGAAGATTGCATGCTGGTTTTAGCCATGGTGGAGTATCTAATTCATAACCATAAGTGGCAATGCCTACCTTAGCCCACTGTTAGTTTGAACACCCCAGAATGCTATTTCTCCTTAGTGCAGCTGGATGTGTAGCTGAGGATAAATAAGGCCATAAATGTGATACAACTTCCTGTTCCTCATGCTACTGTCTGTCCACAAAGCACAGAAGCTGCATCAGGGGCTCCTCTAGCTCTGTCTGTCTCCAAAGAGGAGGCTAAAGAGGAGAAAGACAAGAAGGCTGGAGAAGAGGAACAAAGTGAACTTCTCTCTGTTCTCGGAGATAATGGTGAACTTTCCACAGTTCTTGAAGATGGTAGTGAATTTCCCACCATTCTGGAAGATGACAGCAAAGCTCCAGCAGTTGGATTGAGGACAGTGAATGTTTTGTGGCGTGGGATGAGGAGGGCAAACATCCAGCAGTGTGGAAAGAGCACAGTGAACATCATGCCATGTGGGAAGGGGAGGGACAACATCCCTCTGTGTGGGAAGAGCACCATGAACGTCCCACTGCTTGGGAAGACAATGGTGAAGCGCCACTCTTTTGGGAAGAGGACATTGAACCTCCCTTTGTCTAGGAAGAGGACAGTGAACCTCCCTCTGTTGAGGCATCATGGGCTGAGCAGTCTGACAGCAGCACAGCCTCGCAGCCAGAGGGGAGAGGAGAGAGGTGCTTGATGGAGCTGAGTGTGTCTGCTCTCTGTCTCGTCTGCCAGAGCAGGGTGTGGTGTGTGTATGTGAGCATCAGCTGTGCTCAGTGTTTCTCTGCAGCTGAATGTCACAGAGTTGTTTACTGCTCTTGCCCACCTGAGTACAAGGGGCTCAGAGCCCCAGAGAGTGGGGCTGCGTTTTGGCTCTGCTGCAAGGCAGGATATCCATCTTGGAGTGGCCGCCTTTGCTGTTGTTCCTTTCAGGGAATACTGTGAGTGTGGGGGAGCCTGCCGAGAAACACACTGAAGTTGAGCTAGTTGGCCAAGGGTAAGTTCAAGTCAGTGACTTCTTGGCAGTGATATCTTTCAGAGTAGGACATGCTGGCATGGTCTTAATCTCTAAAAAATGTTAGTGCCTCAGCTGGTGGAGACTGCCATTATTGAGGCCAAATTTATCTTAGTCCCAGGTTAGAACACTAACACTGTTAAGTATTTTTTTCCTTCCTGTATTTCATCCTCAAAGGACACCCCAAGAACTAGTTAAGGAGATATCTTGCTTGGGATCAGTTTTGGGTTTTGGTCCTCCTGCAGCAAATTCACAGAGACAGTGTGGGAGACAGTGAGGAAAGGGACAGGGCCAGGATGCCTTGGGAAGATACAGTAGTCTTAAGTTAGGGTGAGAGCCCGGCCCCATTTCCCAAGGATTTCTGCTCCCTAATGCTAATAAGACCCTTGCCAGTCAACTGCTAGCCACCCCCCTGTTCTAGAAAGTTCTGTGCTCTGCTCTCTCATTGGTGCCCCTTGTAAAACCACTCCCTCTCCCATTGGAGTTTCCCCAGTTACCCCACCTTAGTTCCTCCCCTGCCTCCCTTTCCCATTGGATGTTCTGTACCCTTACCCCTCCCCCCTTTTCCCAGTTATAACCCCTGGCCCCGCCCCTATTCGAGGCTCCCTTGCCTTTGTTCTCCTTCAGTTTTGGTTGTGTCCCTGCTTGCTCCTGTCCCTCCTCGACCCTACCTGGACCCTCAGACCTCTCCTAAATAAACCCAGCTGGATTCAACAAGCAAGGAGTCCTCTTGCTTTACTGGTGCGGTATTGATTACTCCATCTGGGCTCAGGTGTAAGGTGGGCTGGAGGAGCTGTCTTGTAGCCTTGAAGTGGAGGCACTTTGGGTGCTGCAGGCACCCTGATGGCACCTGCCCGGGAAAACCCTACACGGCCACCCACAAGAGAGAGATAAATGAGAAGACATATGTCAAGAGCAAAGCTCTCTCCTACAGTTGTGTTTAGGTCTGGTGTCAGTGACAGCCCATGACAATGATTGTATTAGTAATCTATGCTGCATGTTTACTCTGTTACGCAATTCCAAACAACAGCAGTGGCACTTGAAATAATGACCAAACCCCTTCCCAGCTGTTTTGCTCTATTTTCACAGCACCAGAATTGCTTCCTGCTTGCAAAATGCATGTGAATATTAATAAAAGTGATTATAAACTAAGGCCCTTTAAGAATGTAGGTGCAGAGAATGTCACTAGGGCTTTGCGGGTAATGGATGAGAGACCATTTCTCCAGAGCTTCCAAGGCCAAATGTCTCTGGCCATGTGTCCTGTAAGTGGTCCCTAAGGAGAGAGTGTAACTGACTGAGCTCTGGTGTCCCATCCCAAGGCAGTTTGGCACAGCTTGGCTCCATTGCTCCAGAAAGACTCACTGAATGTTTGTTTTGGTCTCATGCCACAGCCTTCTGCAGTTAATGGTCTTCAATGACCTTTTACGTGGCCATAAAGAAAATAAATTGTGAACAGCTGTGAGGAGCCAATTCAGTTTTGTTGTGTCTCACCAGTGGTTGTCAGGGGCACATGGGGAGGGGTGCATGTGTGCCATGTCCAGGAGGTAGCTAGGAGAAGATGCAGCAAAGCCTCGTCTCTGGGGGGACTTAGCCTGGCAACCCCTCACATGGGGCAGTCAGCACCAGACACTGTGGAGGGGCTTCTCCAGTCAGGTCCTGAAAAGCTCTCCACCAATGGGCAGCAAAGGAAGTTTGGACCAGAGCAATGGTCTCCTGCCTGTGGGCGGACTCTGGGAGGGGCCAGGAGGGTGTAAAAACTAACTAAAAACTAACTGCATCAGGCTCGGCTGCTGCCACTGCGGCCTGCCGCTGTTCCTTGGCTGCCTCACTCCCTCCTCTGCCTTGGCCCCAGCCTACCTTCTTCCCTACTCTTTTCCCTTGTTGTGGATGCTAGGAAGATGAGATTCTTGTTTCCAGAAACACCTATTTTGCCCATTTTTCAGCTGCTTTGCCTGTTTCTGAAGGTTCTTTCAGCAAGGTTTTCCAGACAGTTGACCACTTTTGTGCTAAGTGCTGCACAGCCTCCTCCCGTGGATAATTCTGAGAGTTATGGAGTTACTGGTGGAATTCTGAGTTAAGGTGGTCAACCAGCTAGTGGCAAATGTTGTGGTTCCAGACTGATACTGGGTGTTCCTAAACCACATTTTTCATGTGCTTGTCATGACAGGCATCTCCTTTTCCACAGATATCTCCTTCTCATTTAGACTGTGCAGATTCCAAGGACAGTGTAGTCTACAGGAATGTTCCTCCATTTTACTGTGCTCATTTACAAGTGATCTGGAAGCAAAACTCCCCTGCAGTCTTTTCCATAAGGTAATTCAGCTGTGCACATTCATCTCCATGCCATTGTCTTCTTTCAGCTTCTTTCTTTGTTGATGAAGATCTCTGGTTGGTGATGGAGTACGTGGATGGAGGAATTTCACAGGATGTTGTTACAGACACGTCTGGCTGAAGGAGGGCTGGCAGTTGTCAGCCGTGAGGTGAGGGCTCCTGCTTGTGCTGCCCATGGCTTGGGCATGATGGTCCCTTAAAAGAGATGATGAGAACAGAAATGGCTTCATGCTCAGAGCTTTGTTTCTGTTGTTTTTATGCTCTGGAGAAGAGACAGCCTCTTAAATGAACTGCCTGTCAGTATCCCTGCACTTCTGCTGTTTCTCTTCTAGTACTCTTTTATACTGTTCTTGTACTCTGTCTCTCTTTCTTTTGTTTGCTCTTGTCAACTTTGCCTTGAACCCTTTGCCTGGAGTTTGTCTGCATTACACTCCTTGCTGGTCAAAGCAAAGTTGCTGGTGGCATAATTGTAAACTGTCCTTTCTTCTGTTGTATATTCAGGTTGTTAATTTTTACCCTCGCATTTCTGGATTTCCTTCCTTCGAACCAGGTGATCCACAGACATCTGAAAAGCTCCAGCATCCTTCTGGGAATGGATGCCACTGTCAGGGGTAGGTATCCTTGGTCAGGCACAGTGTTCTCAGGATGTTGGCATGGGGCTGCTTCCCAGTGATGGCCAGTTCCCCAAAAGTGGTGCTGGTGGGAGTGCCCAGATCCTGCTGCCAGCTGAGAGCAGCTGCCACGTGCAGAGAGGTCTGGAGAGGAGCAGGGTGACAAGAGGGGCTTTGCTTTGTGTATGTGACTTCCAGAGGGGAGTGAGTTAGAATCGAAAGCTTCAAGTGAATCAATAAAAGCCACTGCCTGAAACCTGAGGGTATCTATAAGTGGCCAGCTGCATATTTTCTTGGCTACAGCCCTGAGCATTTTTGCAGCTGGATTCAGTAGTGCATTCTCAGATTTAGACCTGGGAATTCTTTTACTTGGATTTTTAATTCCAGCTAACTGTGACAGTGTTTGTTTTTGTCCTCAGCTGATTTTAGCTTCTGCACTCAGCTGAACCCTGAGCAGGATCAATGGAGCTCCATGGTGGGCACTGCTCACCGAACGGCCCCAAGGTAGACATCTGGTCCTTTGGGATAGTGACCCAACAGTGGGTGGAAGGAGAACCTCCTTACTTCAAGCAAACTGTGGCCATGGTAAGAGGCAGATTTCCAAGTGTTTCCATAGGCCTGTGTGCACAGGGTGGCTCTGCACTGGAATGAGCTGCTGGATGTACACATGGTGGAAGGGAGTTCCCAGAGGACTCACTGAAAGTGGCTGTCAGGGCAAGCTTGTTTGGATGCAGCTGTGTCTGCATCAGGGTTTGGGTTTTATTGTTGGTATAGAAAAATGATCTCTGAGCAGCATCTCTGCCCGGGAGGACACTGCCCCTGGAGCCTGGGGCTCAGAACCTGGGGTTGCTGTGAGCAGCAGCTGTGGGTGTGAAGGTAGCTAGTGCAGTGTTTTGTTGGCTTTCCCCAGGCTCACTCTGTGATGGGCAGAAGGGAGCCTGCAGCTGCAGGAGCCCAGGCACTGTTGGCTCTGCTGCAGGACTTGCTCAGTGCAGCCTGAGCTGGGCGAGGAGCAGCGCTGCTCTGCCCGAGAGTGCTGCAGGTGAGTGCAGGGCAAACAGCAGCGCCAGGGAGGGCTTTTCTTGTCAGGTCTCTGTCCTGTATTCTGCAGTCTTGGTGCTTTTCACATGGAGAGCAAGCAGAATCCTAGACTGGTTTGGATGGGCAGGGGCCTTTCAAAGTCATCTGGACCAGGTGCCCCACAATGAGCATTGCGGGCTCAAGATGGCTTGAAGGGCCATCTTCAAGCAGATCAGGTTGCTTGGAACCCTACCTGACCTGACCTGAATGATTGCAGGGGTGAGGCACCTTCCACATCTCTGGGCAACTTACATCAGTGTTACCCCACTCTCCTTGTAAAAAATTATTTCCTTAGGTCTTATCTGAGTCTACTGACTCTCCCTTGAGGTTAAAACCACTCCCCCTTGTCCTACTGCAACAGGGCCTGTAAGGAGCTTGAGTTTGGAAAGTAATGCTTCATTTCTTTATTTTTTATTCTTTGGGCAGCATCTATTTTTATCATCAGCCAAGCCTCTCCCCAGCCTGACACCTCTGATCACTGCAGCAAAGCAGTTGAGAGAGCAGCGGAGATACGGCGGTAGAAGACACCTTTTTGTTATGCTAATTAGGACAGATAGTTTGATATGCTAGTTAGGACACCTAGTTTGTTATGGTAGTTATGACAGCTAGTTTTTTATGCTAGCTAAGACAGCTAGTTTGTCATGCTAGCTAGGACAACTAGTTTTTTTGCACTTGTTTTTTGAATAAAAAACTCTGTTAAACCTCAACTCCCTTGAAGGATCCCTTCCTTATCACCGTGCGATTCAGCTGACCAGAGCAATGTGAGGGAAGAGTGGGCCCAGCCATGCCCAGAGCTGAGCCGCAGCAGAGCCCTGGCAGAGCCTGGAGCAGCCTCAGCATCTGCAGAGCCAGGCTGGAAGGAGGTCCCTGTAGCCTTCTCGAGTGCATCCCATTCTTGTTTACAAATTTTGGGTGATGAAAAATGCCCCTGGTGCTGGAAGAGGGCAGAAGGGGCCCGGGGAAGGCCCAACTGTTCCATGTAAGGGAAAAGCGCAGCGCGTGGCCGAGAACACCCATGCTTTTATCCCCTCCCACTTCGGCTAAAAACTTGAATCATAAGGCAAGTCAAGCAAGGGCAGGGGAGGAGCTCAGGCCGCTCCGTCCCTGCAAACCGAAGCGTCCTTTGCGCGGTTCTGAGCCCCCCGGGCTCTCCTGGCCCCACGGGTGTTTCTGTCCTGCTGGCTCCCAGCAGCCCAGACTCATCCCGGCACGGGGTCGGTGCTGGAGGCTGTTGGCAGGGGGATGCCATCCCGGGATACACATTTGGTGGCCACCTGCGAGCCAAGAGAAGGATCGGTCTGAGCTCGCCGCCCGCCCCGTCCTCCTCTGCCCTCCTCCTTCCTCCGGTCCAGCCACTCACCAGGGGTCCCCGAGCAGGTGCTGCCGAAGCCGTCGCTCCGCAGTAGGGAACCCACCCCCTACTGCTCCAGCGGGGCCTCCTTCGCCTTCCTTGCGGGCGAGCCGCGTCTGTCAGCGTTCAGCCCAGCTCCAGGGCCCGGCTTCTCTACGGGGCGCTGGCGGCCGGCCTGCCGAGCGGCGGAGCTCAGGCCGGGGACCTCGGGAGGCGCGGGAGCGTCCGCAGCGTTATGTCTCCCCTGGAGCCACGGGGAGCCAGGCGGAGCCCAGATGTGGGACAGCTCCAGATGTCATCAGCTCCACTGCTGCCCGCCCTGAAGCGCCGCAGCCAGAAGGGCCGGAGGCGGGAGCGGCGGGGGGAGCGGGAGACCGCGAGAGGCGGAGGGACCCTGGCAGAGGGACAGGAGGAGGAAGGGCGAGAGTAACAGGGGGAGCCGGGCGGTGGAGTCGCCGCCTCTATGGTACTGCCGGAGCGCCGAGGCCGTTGGTCCGAGTGTCCGTTGGTCCGTGTGTCTGTGGGTCTTGTGTCCGTTAGCTCGAGTGTCCATGGGTCCGTGTGTCCATTAGTTCGAGTGTCCGTTAGCCCGAGTGTCCGTGGGTCCAGGTGTCCATTAGTCCGTGTGTCCGTGGGTTCGTGTGTCCATTAGTCCGAGTGTCCGTTGGTCCGTGTGTCCGTTAGCCCGTGTGTCCGTGGGTTCATGTGTCCATTAGTTCGAGTGTCCGTTGGTCCGTGTGTCCGTTAGCCCGAGTGTCCGTGGGTTCATGTGTCCATTAGCCCGAGTGTCCGTTGGTCCGTGTGTCCGTGGGTTCATGTGTCCATTAGTTCGAGTGTCCGTTGGTCCGTGTGTCCGTTAGCCCGAGTGTCCGTTGGTCCGTGTGTCCGTTAGCCCGAGTGTCCGTGGGTTCATGTGTCCATTAGTTCGAGTGTCCGTTGGTCCGTGTGTCCGTTAGCCCGAGTGTCCGTGGGTTCATGTGTCCATTAGCCCGAGTGTCCGTTGGTCCGTGTGTCCGTGGGTTCATGTGTCCATTAGTTCGAGTGTCCGTTGGTCCGTGTGTCCGTTAGCCCGAGTGTCCGTTGGTCCGTGTGTCCGTTAGCCCGAGTGTCCGTTCCCCACCGGCCAAGCCGCGGGGGCAGCACAGCCCGCGTGGGTCCGCTGAGTTGGGGGGGCCACCAGGCTGGTCCGTGCATCATTTATGCATCATTTGAGGCTAATTAAAGGCGCCGTGATTGATAAATCGGTAATGGATACCTGCTCCCCCTTAGGTTTTTAACTATCTAATGAGAGGCTAGGCTAGATTCCTTTATGAGGGCCTACACTCGCTGATCTACACTTTATTGAATGTAAAAATCCGTAATTGATTGCAAGAATTTCAACCGTGGTAATGCACAAACGTGCCACGAGATGGCGAGTTGTGACTGCATTAGGCACCTCATACTCGCCTCACAACTCAGCGAGGCAGTCACCAGGAAAAACCAAACTACGATCACTGGGGTGGGGAAGGAACATTTACAATAAGCATTTTATGAAATCTAATGTTCCTTTTCTCAAGATTAAACTACTCCTTTTCTCTGCCTTTTAACTTGGTAGGATTCTCTGACACATGAGGGCTATTTTCCACAGTAGTTTCTGGTTTGTTTGTTTTAAAAAGCAAAAATAAAAATTGAGACAAAACCTGAGATTCTGTTTCTTAAATATTTGCTAAGTATTTTGGGAACTACTTGTTAAAGTAAAAAGTAATGAACCTATGTTTATAGTTTCTTTTTGTGGGAGACACACGAGTCAAAAGCTGGAGACCAGTGATTGTATTCAAGAGTAGGAATACAAGAACATTCCTACATCTCCATTGCCATTCCCTGTCTGATTCTTACACCATCATTATTGCCAGTGGAGGAAATCTGTTCAGTTTTGGCCAATGATGACTCACAGGTAAGAGTCTTTTAGAGAGAAATTACCTATCAAAATATGAGGTAGTATAATTACTGGATGAAAGCAATTATTACACATCTTCTAGAGCTAACATTTCAACAGAAAGGGGCCTGCATTCTACACCTTGTTAAGCCAAGTCTTGATCAAAACACTTGAAGTCAGTTTAACAAACAATGTCAAGGCTGTTTATCAAACCAAAACTGCTGAAAGGCAAGGCAGTGGAGAGTGACTCTAACAACTTGGAAGTAGCAAGTGTCCAGGTTAGGAACGAAGAGTGAAACCCTGGTTCCATTAAAGCTTCAGGGAATTCTGCCTTCAATTCCATGGCTTTCCAGATCTCACTTGCATGTAGTGTGAATGACCTCTGTCAACATTTATCCCTGCCCATGTTTGCTACTTTCTCCTCAGGGAAAATCTTTGCAGTTCATCTTGTCTGTTAGGATTAATTCTATACTACAGAAGCCCTCTCAAACTGCTGAGACCAAGCTCCTCCAGCAAGGAATAACATTTTCTACACTGTGAATCTTGAGTGACAGCCAGTATCACAGTACAGTGCATCCCTTCACGAACATTTACATCATTTATATCCAGCCCTTCATCTTTCAGCAACCCTTAACTGACTCAGTGACTAAACAGCTCTGCCAAACCCCTGTGACAGTGATGGGCAGAGATAACAGCCTGCTGACAGCCTTTCTCACGTGGGCTCCTGTGCTTGTTTAAGAGCATCATGAGCAATAATTCTACACCTTCAATACAGCTCCATTGCCGCTGGCTTATCTGAGATAAACCTTGAAGGTCAAAGAAAACGTAGCTCTGTTTTTGGAATAATAGGGGTGTCTGTCTGGCTTTATTCCAGTCTGTGATAAGTGTTGAATCAACTTCAATAGAACCAGGCTTTTATTAAAGGCTTAACTTTAAACGTCATAAAGCATCAGCTACTCACAGGAAGTTGAGCTCTTGGTGGTCTGTCTCGCTTCCTGTGAAAAGACAGGACAAATTAGGGGACAGGACAAATTAGCTGTGCTCTAAATTGCTAGAGAACATAGAATTATTTACTTGTTCATCATTTGTCAACTCCCTGCTTCCTTGTATCCTGGTTTCTCTTTATAGCGTGAAATGCTTCCCTTCTGTATACATACAATATATATTCATAGAAATCAACATACACAGGCCTTTTTTCCACAGAGATTTGAATAAGGTGCAGTTATATCTCCATGTTTTATATTTAAAATACTCTGTATCTGCCCATTTCTGAATTATTCAGTAATAGTTCTCCTTAGTTACAAGACACAAAACCTTTATGTACAGATAGCATTCCATTAACTGTAGTTACATTTAAGCCTTTTGCAATTAAAGACATTTAATTCCGAATGCTAAGAAGAAGTCTTTGGAGACCATTAATTTGAAAATTTGTTTACAACTTTTGAATAGGATCTGAGGATGCTAACTTTCAACCCTGAGAAAACTACCTCACTTTTTATTTAAATTAAACTTTCATGGGCTTAAAATCCAATTTAAATATTCATGACAAATATGCTCCTTGTTTAGGGAGAAATGCATGCATTAAAATGCATACTGATTAAACTCAATGTAGTTTTAATGGAAACAGGTAAACACTTGATTAGTGGCCAGTAAAAATCTGTTTTAATTTACATAAAAACTCATCTTCGCTTTGAACCCAAGGTTTAGCTCATTTAACTTTATTTTGCTTGACATAAATAATTTTAGTATTGTTATACCATTGCTAATGACTTTCAGCAGAATCTCATCACATATTCTAACACAGGGTTTATAACTTTGATGTTAAAAGAGAAGTTAAATACTAAAGGAGGAAGAAAAATATTTTTTTGCTACATATTTAATTTTTAAATTGTTTGTGCTAAACTGTCAGTAATTGTTTTCTTGAAGTTCTTGGTTCCAAAATGCTCTTGCTTTATCAGCAAGCCTGGTTTAACACATGAGATTTGCAGCTAACAGATATCCAGTAATAATGAATTCAATATGCTGCTCTCAGTCACAGCCATGCAGCAAGTGAGCAATGTCAGGCAGTGAGGAGTCACCTGTGTGTGTGTGAACACACAGTGCCAGTCACAGCTGTCATTAATTTACTGCTTGTAGCAGAAATAACCTGACACCACAAGAAAACGATTGGGCAAAAAGCAAATACTTCAGAGTCATCACTCAAGGCTCCAGCAGAGCAGAGCTGACTGGGAAAACAGTTTGCTGTTGTTGTTTTTGTTTGTTTTTAAACTGAGCATTTGTGCAGTGGCATCTTTCAGTTTAGGACTCCAGATGTATCAAACAGAACAATAAGTTTTTGCATCAGCTATCAAATTTTTACTTAATATGTAAGGTTCAAAATTCAGCAGTGAGACAAATCTTCCATTTTGTCAGAAATCAATATCTAATTTACCTTAGTGTTACTTCAGAAGCTTTGGAAGTTATCACTAAAGTGGGTATTTGTGCTAGCTCATTCACAACTTATAACTCTCAAAAATCTATTTTAAAGACATTATGCAGCATAAAATATTACACACAAATGAGCTTGAAACAACAGGAATATGTTTCATTAGCAACTCCCATCTCAGAAAGATCCTCTTGTCTATGTATTACTTCCACTGCCCTTTGTGCAAATGAACTTAGATCCTGTGTGCTCTGAGTCAGTGAAGTACCAAGGCCTGAACAACAGGCCTAGGCCAAAGCTAACCTCTAGATGAACTTTCCAACTAAATGTTATATATATAGTTCCTCATTAACAAAGTATTGTTATATGTGTTCTTTTATTGGCAAAACATGTTCACCTTTCTGTATCTAGAAACAGGATAAGGCCCCATCCAGCCTAATTAGGAGGTGTAGGATCAAAGACAACTCCTTGGATCCTCCTTGAGCCCTGGCCAGGCTTTGGGAGAAAGCTGACAGGAAAATGAAATTAGAAATTATGTCATCTCGTGTGTTTAGCAGTGTAAAAGCTGAACCACTGTCACGACAAAGTGGGGGAGCCTCGTGGCCTGCAGAGGTGGAGGCACTGCAGGAGTTCCCAGCTCCTGGCGTGGTTCTCCAGCCCTTGGCTGTGGCAGCTTCCCCCCACAGCCGATGTCTCTGGGGCTTGGATGATAAATGTCACTGGGGTAACTGGTGATGTAACTTTCTTAATCACTGTAGGCATTCTTTCCTAGCAATGATTAGCAGTGCTTAGCTTATACCTTTGCAATTCTTTGCTCATGGTTAGGTGCCTTGCTTAGTTTATCCTTTTGTGATTCTTTGCAGTTTTACATCATAGTAAATGTCACTGTTCCTTAAGTTGGTGTCTGTGGCTCTGACCGTACCCACTGCAAAACAGTCAGGGAATGCATACATTTTCCACCAAAAAGAAACATTTTTGTTTGTTTCATTGTAGTGTGAAAATTAGGTTTATTACTCAGCACTCAGCATTTTAAAGATCTAATGATTTATTACATTTTGTTTTTTCACACATCCTAAAGTCATTTGACTGCATTTAACCATAGAAAAATTTATCAGTAGCTTCCAAATAGATTATGAACTACTAAGTAGATTTTTGCTCTTACCTATCACCAGTTATTTCAAAAGTAAACCCCAATAATGCAATCTCAGTTAAAATAAAATAATCTTGACTCCTCAAATTAATTTTATCAATACCTGGAGAGGAACTTACAGATTTTCTGTATTTGATGCTTAGGTATGTTTTCTCTTGAAGATATAAAATCATAACCAGTACAAGCCACAAGGTGACACTTTAGGACTACTGGAAAGAGATTATCATCATGGCAAAATAAATAATTTTGACACTGGAATGAACTGGGCCAATTATGAAGTACATAGCAAGTGTGAAATTGGTCTAGGTCTTTTCTGAAGGAGATTGATTGCTTGGCTGCAAAGAGGCAGGCAGCCAAGTGCTGTATTGACCCACAAGAAGAAGAAGAAAGGAACTTAGAATTTTTTTATTGAGGGACCTGCTTTCCTGTTGTCAAAGCCATAAACCAGTTTTATTTATGGAGATGAAAAGCAAATCAGAACAGTGTGCATAACTTGAAAGTCTAGCATTTTCAAGGAGAGCACCCCCAAAACTGGCACTTAGAAGTGGCAACGTGAAACAAATGTGTGTGTAGCTGGAAATCAACTATACATTCAGCAAGTCTATAGATCACTGACACTTGGTTCAGCAGCTGTTCTCTAATATGCCACAAGTGAAAGAAACTAAGAGGGTATCATTTTACAATGTGCCCTGTGGACAGCTTTGCCACAAGCTACACAATCAATATCGAGCTCTAACAGCAAAGTTGTTATTAGAAAACTCTTATTCAATACTAACAAATCTTTCTAGCCACCAGTTCTTAGGAAATATTTGATATAATTTCCTTAAAACCCCAACCCTTCTATAACTAATAGTGCCATAAACATTGAGCACAAAAATATATGTATTTCAAAACAAGGAAAGAAAAAAGCACCTGAGAACACACTTGTGATTCTTCTTCGTCTTTTCCAGACCTTGATATAGTTTCCTAAAATTATGTTCCTCGAAGATGCCAGCATAGGCAAAATTTATACACTTGAAATAAGGTGCTCATGACATTCTAACAAAGTGCCCAGGCTTCTCAGCTAGCAGGAACTAGAATTCCCCTGTCACTGCTCTGTCAAGTGATCTTGGAGCTTGTCTAAGTTGAAAAAGCCAACTGAGGTTATGTAGCTCCTTGAAGAAAAGATGGCGATTATTTTCCTGTTTGTTTATTGCTTACTTTCTACCAACTTGCTTGTCCTGCTGAGATAGGTGAAGAGATAAAAGGAGTTAGGAATTTCTTGGACATTATTCTACTGTGTTAGAAAGCGCAGTGCAAATCTATCCCAAGTATTTTTCCTAAAGTCACAGCACCTGTAAGACAATGGTGTGTAAAGGAAAAAGTCATGACATCGCTTTTTAAAACTCTGAGCATTCATAAAAAAAAAAGTAAACAAGACTAACAATAAATTTCTTGGGTATGGATAAAAGTTTAATAACATAGCAATACCATTTATTCTCTGTAAATCTGACAGAGATTTATAGATTTTAAAACACTAATTTTTTTACTGTTAACTTTAGTGCATTCTTATTTACAAGGAAAGTTTCCTTTCTCTACTGATTTCACCATTTTCCATTCAAGAGCTACAGATTTTCTTTTTCCTCCCATTTTCTACAGGGAATAGGCTATCATGGCAGACTTTTGTTTATTTGTTTATGTACCTTTGCATTATTAATAAGCCCTGGGAAGAGGGTTTGTTACTTAAGCTCCCTCTGCTGGCTCTCCAGCAGCAGAAACACAACAAACGAAAGGTTTTTCACTTGCACTCCCTTTTCATTAGCGTTAGAACTGGGAAACTGCAGTTGCCAAAGTTAGCACTTCCTCCACAACGGAAGTGCAGAGGACTTAGAATACTAATGTAATCAAGAGGCTATGGGAACTAGGGACAGCAGTATAATGTATAAAATATTACTTAGGTAAGTCTGTACTTACTGCTTGTGACATTCAGCTTCAAGCAAGGCACCCACAAGGTGAGAAATGCATTTCCTTCCACCTTGCATTCTCACCTGCTTAGGATTTAAATACCAGTTGTGTTATTGACAGTCATAATTTGTCTTGTTCTCGTATTAGGCAAAGCTTTCCCAATTATGAATATTTTACTCCCACCATTTCAAAGTGTTACCATAGTGCACAATATATACTTTGAATATTTAGGTCTTCACAAAGACTTTATACAGACTTTGCAGTTTCTCAGATTGAAATGAGTACAGCTGTTCACAATTTGAGAGTTCATTTTAGAGAATAATCACATTTTCAGTTGCTCATTTGCAAGCTTATTTTTACAGCTTGTGGCAAAATCTAACCTATGACTCCTTTTGGACTCTGCACCCTATAGTAATCACAAACAGGACTCCCTATATTTTCAAGCATTGTAGTTGTTCACAGTCCCAATAAAATATAGGCACTGTCCTGCCTTGAAATCTCCAGGGACATCCTCTGTCTATGATCTTTGAGCCAGATTCCCTCTAATTCAGGCACGCCTGTTAAATGGTCTCTGCGTGGGCATGAAGTCACATTAGGCTCATTGACAGAGAAGCTCCTCCAAAGGCTTAGAATTTTTTTTTTTCTCCCTAGTAATTCCAAAGGGAGCCTGACATGATTAGTTTTCCATTTTAGGTATCTCATCATGCTGGGCCAATCTCATTCTCCTTGTCTGTTTGGCAATGAGGAAATGAGGACTGATATCCTCTCTATTCATTCCCTAGCAGAATGCTGATGTAATTTCAAAAGGATCAGTATTTTACCTTAACATGTGCTTTGAAATTACATTGTCCTTTTTGCTGTGCTGTTTTTTATTAGTTGCTGGTTCTTCATTGCAATCTCAAAAGGTATAAAATTCCTTGTCTTCATCCCTGTTAGACACTAACACATGAAACACTTCTCTTGGTTTAAAAGCAAAGAAAAAAAGAAAAAGTATCTTATTTTCCTCTGAATTCTGCTCCAGCTGTTCCACCAGGACTTCAAGGATATTACTTCACCCCCACACCCCTCCAGGAAAATCTAAGAGTCTTTTAAAAACAAAATAATATTCTAGAATCTGCAAAGAAAAAACCAAGAATACCATCTAACATTCCTCTTGATTCACAGTTTCATCCCCTGATTTATATTAGCTCTGCACCTGCACTGAAAAGCTCTGGAATAATTCAAAGCATATTGTTGAAGCCTGATAACTAAGCTATGACAAAAAAGCACCTTGAAGGTCCCTGCAAAAGCCAAGAAGAATTAAACAGACATATTGAAATAAATAGGTATGTATAAGAAGTTAAAATCCATAGGAAATAAAGAATATGGTTATTTTGGTATTTGATTTATATTTCAGTTATATTTAAGTTCATCAAAAGGACTGCCTGAAGACTTATTCTCTTGAGGAAAACAGAAACATTCCAAGTTTGTTTCTGTCCTCAGTAAATAGTCTTTAAGTCTTCTCTGAATATTCTCCCTCTCCAGGAATTTTAAGAAATGACGACACCCTCCCCAGTTGCTTTTGTAGAAGGATGAGAAATAGGCAGAAGGTTCATAGTGCTCTTTCCCTACTGTAGATAGAAATCCCACCTCCTAGCTCTTCCCTGCATCTTTTCCCCTTCTCTTCAAGAGATATTTATTCACTGTAAGCTATTCATGGCTAAACTCATCACTTGACCAAAAGTAATGGAAGTTTTCCCATTTATTCAAAGAATGCCTGAAGGTTTAATTGGGATGGCAGACTTTTTCCTTCAAGTGTGACAATCAGGTTTGACCATCCAGTAAATGGGCTACTCTTTGTACTAAACTAATCCTATTTCCCAACGAGTTTCATGCAGGTCTATTTTTCATTACATGAAACACAGACCCAGGAGGTTCTTATGGACATGCCTGTATTTTGACACAGTCACAAAATAAAGACATTTTAAAAATGACAGTCATTTTGTACAGATCACCACAGAAGGCAGGGATGCAAGGGGAAGAGCAAGACAGCCTTGGCTTCAGGGCCTTCTGACATCAAAGAGCTCTGATCTTACTGCATTGCTTCTTAGAATTCCCACAACCCTGTTTTTAACCACAGTAAACAGTTGCTGAAGCCTTTATGAACCATATGTTCAGGATGGCAAATGCTCCACTCTAAGAAAAGCCATAAATTCATCTGCATTTTTCAAAACTCTACAATCAGTTCTTCACTATAAATTGCCAAATGTACAGTGTCTTTCCAAGAATACAAGTGAAATTTGTGTTTTATTGTACATTTCATGCTGATGCACAGCCTTGCATCACTTAAAGCACTTGGGTTATGAGCACCTTGAGGTTTACTCAGGGCTGGAATCATGAATGGTGGCTTAAGGCAATCCCAGATCAATGAATATATAGCTCTTTGTACTTCCAATAAAGCCTCTCTCTGCCATACACATGTGAATGCCATAGTTTTTTTTCCCAGCAGAAACTCAATACTGAATTTCTTCCTAAATAAAAATTTAGTCCTGTTTCACTGTTGTATTTAGAAATAATGGTAAGGAATATTGTTTCAAACTAAGAATTTGGAGTATTTGGCTTATCAGGATACTTATAACCATGTCCATAAGCATGGTAAATATTCATCAGTAGCTTATACTATTTGTATATACTATTTGAACCTAAATGTAGCACATGCAGTTTAAGAGCCACTGCCACTGATGATCTCTTCGATTTCATTTATATTTTCTATTTATGTTGTATGTTCCTTTACTATTTATCCTGTAAACTCCTCAGATTAGGTGCAGTCTCTTAATCTATCTGTACAGTGCCCAGCAAACTGCAGATTAGTGCTTAAAGTTAACAGTAAAGATGATTTCCAGTGGTTGCTATCTATCAGAAGCCATTTTAAGACTTCCAGCAGAGGCCACAATTGCTCAGCAGTTCCTGGGAATTCTTTTCTGTACAGAAAACTAGTTTCTGAAATCAAGGCTAGAAGATTTTACTGCATAGCTGAGACTTTGCTGCAACCAAACGTGCATTAGTTTATTTATTGGTAAGGAAAAAAAGATGTATCTAATTAATAATTGCCTCATATTTTGGGAAGCTAATGAAGTAGCTTTGGTCTCTTAGAAAAATAATTTGCCATAAAATATGAAGTCTCTGAACTAAAGCAAACCATTTAATAGATTAACTGCAAATCAGTACTAATTTGCTTATGAAAGGAACACTTGTATTAGAGAGGATGGCTTTAATTTATGAAAAGTTAAGTTACTATCACTATTGATAATAAAAAACTACTTACAGTTTAAATTCTGGGTTTTCATATTTGCTAACACTATTTTCTGTGTTCCTCTATTATATCATAGGCTTGCTTTTATATATACAAAGTCAAATTATTCTCACTATTCCTGGAAGAAAACTAATTATCTCTGCAGTATAAAGAAAACCCCCCCGAAATTACAAAGTGAAATCACGAAGAAAATGGCACCAGGCTTTTTTTAGAGTTAAAAAACCAAACCAAAACAGTACAGGCAATGTGATTCTAGCTGAGTCAGTGAAAGTGTTGGGATAAAGCAAGATCAGAAAGAAAAGCATCTGGTTAATGAGCAACTGGGAGTAAAATGGGGAATTAAAATGAAGGACAAAGAAAAATAAAGTAACCTGACTTGAACTAATAGTGCAGTAAGTCATACAGATCACAAAATATTTTCCTGCTAGTTTACACCTGATTCTATACCCTGCTCAAGGCTGCTGCTCACTAAAGATCTCCCCATTCATGCAGCCCTTGTGTCAGTAGAGGCTCTGCTGTGATTTTTCCCTCTCCATTATCTGACCACCTCCCTGACCATCATTTTCCCTTTCTGTCCTCCTGCCTTTCTCTTCTGGATAACTTCCTCACCTGATAGTTTCCACTCCAATTTACCCAGTGGCTTTGCATTTCACATCTCACCTCTCCTGTTTTTAACAATCTGTTCAGTCCTTGAAATATGTTTTTAAATTTTAGCTATGCACAATTCTAAAGAAAACAGCAATGTGGATATTTCTGTGTGTGACAGTCCCCATTACAGAAGCAGAAGTAATAAAAGAGTGGGATACAGTTCTTGAGCAAAAGGTCACTAGAAAGTAATTAGAGCTATGGAAGCTTCAAAAAAATCCTGCCTCCCTACATTTTATTTTCAAAACAGTTAAAGAATTTGAGTGAATAAAATGTGTAGAATAGCTAGGCAATGGAATTCATATCACCAAAGTTAATTCCTTTCTTCAGGTCACTACCAAACAGCAAGCTTCAGTTTTAATCCTGGCCAGAACAAAGTGGTTTTGTTTTTGGTTTTAGTTTTGCTTTTTTCTTTTACATTTGCAAGGATGAGGAATAATTAGGTGCATACATGCCACAGCAAAGGTAAAGTATCTGCCAAGCTCTTTTTGATATTACAATACATCGGGGAAAATAAAGTCTAGCCACATTTTATTATGCATTTATTTATCAAGAATCTGTCATGCACACCTACCCTACCAGATTGCAGACTTGAAAGGTAAGAACAAAGCCTGTTTGTTTTGGGCAAAGTAATCTGCAGAACAACTCTGTTGCTGTACTTAGCAAATGACTTGCATCCTCTGCAAGGGCAAGAAGGGAAAACAAACCATCAACTCTGAGAGAATGAGATTTATTTCATCATTTTAAAGTTTCTTGAATGTAGTTTACAAAGTGATTCAGTCTACTATTATTTATTCAGTCTTTTCCCAAGGACTATCAGATATAATAAGCTGCATAAAACTGTTTGAATTTTCCTTCTGTTTCCTTTATGGGTTGCTGTTTGAAGTGTGTACAGAAACTTTACCTTTTTTAGGTATTAATTCAATGAAAACAGAGGTAAGCCCAAATCAAACTAACTACTAACAGATTCCTGAATCTATAAAATACTCTTAAAAAGTTTGAGGGAAACAGCTGAAAACCACCCTGGGATAAACAGCTCATGGACCAGTGTCTAATTGCAATTTTCAGGACAGTTCTTATGGAGCTGGATACTGAATATAACAGACCTGGTAAAATTCATGAAGTTTTGAACACCTCTATTCATTTGTGCTTACGTTTTTTATTTTGTAGAGAGCCTTATATCCATCTTGGAAAACTTCTACTATATTAAGCCCCCTACACTGATGACAGTAATATTTTCTTGATAGATGAACCAGAAAATCAGCCAAAACTTATTTGGAGCTAATGATAAATGTTATTGTACAGATCATGAATGTCAGTCTTCATACCAATCCTAAAAGGAACACAGGACTTGGCAGAAAACATTTCTACCACAGAATCTCTTTGGCCACTTCAAGAGCAACAGCATATCCAACAAAATCCAAATTATTACTTGCTAGAGTTATTTTACATAATACTGTTTTTCTTTGAAAACTGTCCTAATGCTAACTTCAAATTTAATGTCTCAGGGCATTCACACCTATCACATGCCAGGCTTCACTGGAACACGAGGGTGTGCTCTGATGGTGCAACAATGTTCTGACCAGAGAATGATGTGTAAAAATAGAATTTTGACAAGATCTCACATCTCTCTTGAGTTCTCCCTCTCCTTGTTGCTTCCTCCAGAAGTGCAGCTTCACAGCTCTTCAGGCACTTATATAGAAGCACAAAGTAGCCTCAGGCATGAAATGCCTCAGAATGAAGTTCTTAGCCTTTGGTACAAAGCTGGTTCTGTGAGGTGTGGACCTGTACATCAGTTACTCTAGAAAAAGATAAATTCTGCTTTTTCTGCAAGTGCAAGGTTCTATCTGTGATGCAAGACCCAGGGAGAGAGGTAATAATAACAAAACCAGAGGGGGAATGAGATTCCTTACGCACTCCCCACTGACAGAATACATCTGCACCAGGTGAATCGGGTGAGTGATGCTAGCCCAGTCTCTGTGAAGCTGCATCTGAGGGAATCCAATTCTGGTCATGTTGAAAAAGCTGTAATGTGGAGTCTCAAATTCGACCAAGGAGAGAGTACTCTATTTAGTAAGAACAACAGCAGAGTGAGAGGAAATAATTGCACATTCACATATCAAGTAATTCAGTGACCTTTAGACACACAGATTTTGATCTAGAAAACAATGTAAGAAAGTGAATGGATAGAATACAGGTGCTGCTTATTTCTAAAGCTTAGAAGGAGAAATCTTGCTCTCAGGTAACTCCAGGCATTGCTGGCCCTGCTATTTTGAGTTGCTAAGCAAAACCCAGCTGAGAGAATATGAGATCTCAGTAGAAGCAAACTCTAAAACAAAAATCAGATGGAGAAGAAGAAAAAATAAACAAGTGCCTGCAGCAGTGTGGGCACAAACTAAAGGAAATGTTACTGACATGACAGATCATTCTGCAGTGACTGTTCTTAGCAGGACATACTCCACAGAGGATGCTCGTTCCCAGCTGCTGTGTAGTGCATAGCCCCGTAGGATGGGAGATGGCAGAAAGACCCCTAAAGCTCATGGTGCCCTGGGCATGGACAGCAAAGCACGCAAATTCTTGGCACGTTTCCTCCATAAAGCATGGTAGTAACATAAAATGGGATGAATCACGGAGTTTATAACAGCCTGAGTCAAGTCACCAGTGCTGAGATGCCTTAACCTTGGACAGAAGTGAACCTTCAAAGCAGAGAATCTGATGGACGCCAAGAGGCAGATTGTTCTCCTGCCCAGGGGAAGGTAGCACTGCCTGGAGTCAGCTGTGTAGGAGCACCACAATGTGGATTTCCCTGGAGCAGCAGGGCTGAAGGGGAGCGTGCCCTGGGGAGGGGGCAGCACCCACAGGCACTGCCTGGGAGTGAGGGCCATCACTCCTCTCTCTGCCCCTGCTGAGTGATTGCTTTTCTGCTGGATACCCCTGAAGGTTCAAATGGAGATCACCATCCAGATCAAGACAGGTAATGATAAAGGGATAGCTGTAAGCATTACATGTAAAACTAGTTTTTCAGATACACAGACAAGGGTGAAAATGAATTCACAGATTGTCTAAGTAATGGATACTTATTTTAAGTTCACAGGAGGATTCTGGAACAGCATTTGTTTTAGTAGTCACAAAACTATGGGTAAGCAAATTCTAAAACAAGTGCATTCTTAGTAAAAAAATTGCAATGAAGATACCTCAGTTCTGCAGAATCCAGTAAAGTGGTACGACCTGCTCAGAAAATCCCTTTTAAAAGCTGACCCTAGAGCAAAAATATTACTTCACTTTAAATTAAAAAAAAAAGAGATAAGATAGACTTAAATGGACAGTTATATATTATTTCCACCTCCAATATCATGCTACAATTCTCTGTTGAAGAAAATATCTACCTATCTCAGGCTACCTATCCATCAGGCTGGAATAACCCTGATAATCTCTTTTTGAGCAAAGCTGAAGACTGTATATGTAGCAAGGCTTACCAAGGCCATAGGTATCACAGCAGGATATAAAGGTGGATAGGTCTAGCTGGCACAAGACACAGAACTAATGGAAATACTGCTGTGCAAAAAATTATCTTTATTAGACTGAAATTTTAAGAATATGTAAGCAATAAAAAGATTTGAGTTGTTCTTTATAAGTGTCCTCTTTATATTGTGGCCAAACAAAAGAAGGCTTTCCATTTGAGAAGCAGCTTTAACAATTCTTATCTTTAACTGCATTAAAAGATAAAAATACAAGGAAAGAAAAACACTTTATAAACAAACATTGCAAAACATGGCATCACATAATGGAAGACCTTTTATTAATTTGAAGGGTATAAACTTAAAAGCCAGAGGAAGCTTTTAAAAGTTTCATTTAAAATATATATTTAGAATACTTCAGTCAGTAATGATTCCACTTGAATGCTAATATGAGATGAGGCCTAAAAGCTTGTACAAAAAGCTATGTTTACCAAATGGATACATTGATCACTGAACTTTACACAGCATTAAATTTTAATGACCTTCAGTGATTTGAGAAGCCTTAGTTGTTTATGTCAGAACTGCAAAAACCCTATGAATTTACATTTACAGACTATTTATCTCTTTGTAAATGACAACATTTTAAAAAGAGATCTACCAAAACCAGAAGAAAGTTCCTCTGATCAACAGTTATGGCCATCTTGTGTAAGCCAGTAAATACATCAAAACCCTAGTGGTGAACTTTTCTGTCCTGCTCAGCTGAGAGGGAAGGAAGCAAAACATACTTTCAGCAGACTGTCTGTTGCTCTTACTCTTCATTTCCAGTATAACTTGAAGGCCTCATTAAGCCTCACTGGCTCGGCATGAGCACTGAGCAAACCAAGAACATCAAAATACTCAAAGCCTCTGACTAGGACTGAGCAATCAAAGCACATGGGCAAGAGAGAATGTTGAGGGCCAGAACAGTCAAAATTATTCCAATTACCAACTCAAAGCCAGCTCAAAGTTTGCTGTGGAGAAATGTGGGTTCTTGATTCTCAGGGTGAACATTCCAAGACTTTATTAATTCAAAAGGTGGAACTCTCTTTCTGGCATAGTTAAATATGCCCACATTCCTAATTCCCCAAAACCTCTCCCACAGCTAAAGAACTTTTAAGTAGCTCACCTAGCATGGGAAGAATAAAACTAATTTTTACTCTGACTAATATATTGAAAAAAAAAAGACTCTTACTTTGAATATTTGCAGCATTGCAGAATATTTGGGCCATTCTGCTCCCCAGCTAGTTTTACTACTTACACTGTTTCTGTACATCACTTATCCAGGGGATGTACAGAAGTTTATCCAAGTACACAAGTGCCAGAGCTCCCAGCTAATTATTTGAGAAAGCCCGTTCATGGAAAAAGTTGAATAACAAAGAAAAGGCAAGAAATTGTGTGGGTTTTTTGTCTTTTAGTTGGTTGAGTTTTTTCAGTTGTTGTTTTTTAAATTAGGAGTGGTGGACAGACTAGAAACCGAAACCTTTACGATGCTGGTTTTCATTTCAGACAGTCCATACCTGGAATGATTTTAGTTCTGCTTTCTTGTACCAACATCACATTTGAGGCCACGCCTTGGCGTTCTCCTTGCTGCTCCCTGGGTGCTCCATGCAGGCTGGCACTAAGCACAGCCAGCCACTCGTTCTGGCATTATTTAGTCCAGACTAGTGGGGTGCTCCATGGCTCTGGGCTGCAGATGGAACAATCTGCCATGCCCAAATTTATTTTTGCAATGCTAGTGTGGCAGTTGAACTGCTTTCTTTGTCTTGAAGTCCCTTAGACTTTTAAAAGAGTAAGACCTCTTTTATTTTTTTACCTCAGACAGTCTGCAAATTACAATTACAATTACAGTTATTGTTGAAATTGCAGATTCCAACTGCACAGGTTTTTAAAATTACACTTCAGCAGACTGTATTTAAATGAAAAGTCTCTTCAAAAATGTAGATTTTTTAAAATGTGCTACAATATCAATGCTGTTTTTCAAAATGTAAACCATCAATATAACTGAAAAAAATAATCCAGGGATTTAAGTCTTTTTAGACTGCACATACATAAGAAAATAATGAATAGATAAATAAACTACTAGCACTGTACATGAGTTATCAGATGCAGAAATATGTATTTGAATAAACAATTCACTGAATAGAGATTTTTTGGGGAAAGCAATACTATTGATATTAACAAGGGTCCAGAGATACCTACAGCAGATATATGCCATTTTGCAAACATTAGCATGCCACTATCATAGGCTTTAATGAGGTTCACCTGCATGCAGCAAAGCTGAATCAATGCTGTATGAAAGTGCTGTATACCCATATTTTTCTTTAATGTCCAATTTTATAATACTGGAGTATTATCTATATTGCTGCTATAGGTAATATTAGGCAAATAAATATAAAAACTCAATGTGGAAATGAACAAGTCATAATAGATATTACAAAAAAAATATTTCAGTAAAATGAAATAAGTCTCTAATGAAAATAACAAAATAAAATGCTGATGTTTGGATTGGTTTTATAATTGGACTTTAAGGCAAATATTGCAATTATTGTTCCAGCCACATGCTGTGTTTTCTGGTTAAAAACTTCCCAGCTTAAACATCCTTATTTAAAATCAATTCTTCTCATTGCCTCAAACAGAGGAGGAAATTGATCTATATTAAAATCTATGCTCAAAATGCCTTCTTGCTAATATTTCTTCTTCTCTATTGGAAATAAACTTTCTATTTAACCAGCAATGGAAGTCTAGATTTTACTAAAAAAAAACCCAAACTGTCAACTAAAATTCTTCATCTTAATTGACCTTACTCCAAAAAACACAACTGGAATGTGAAAAGGAGACTTTCAAAAATGGACATTTTGGAAATTTTTGAAAGCCCTGAGTTGCAGAAGTGCTATCATAGTATAGTGAATAAACAAAAGCAATTTGCAATTAATTCATTGGAAGTAATCTACAATATTGCTGCTGCCATGAAACTTTATTTTTTGAGTAAATTTTTTGTAAGCAGAATAATGGAAGGTTGTACAAAGGCTGCATAGGAAATGTGGCTCTAGGCTACAATCTGAGCTCTCAAGCATAGGCAAATTTTTTAAACACAGGTTCAATGACTGGCTATTTAATGTCAATATACATCTCAAAATTTCTACTGCATGAAATGGTAGGGCAACAAAGCTGAAAATTAGCTGCATATTTCTGGAATTATATTGCTTTTCCCACCACTGCACAAACCTCTCTTTTAATAAAACAAGGATTTTAGCTAAAAGTTCAGCGTGTGACATGAACTACCTCAAACTTTAGAGCTGTTCAAATCTAAATTTAGCTATTCCATTTTTAAAACTATGAGAAAAAAATACATCTATGAAGTCTATGAAATCATAGTGCAGTACTCCTGACTATACTTGCAAGATTCCAATGGGATCTAGAGGTAGAACAAAACAAAAACAAAAACAAAATTACCACAAATTAAATGCTTGTTGTTGTAGTGGATCACGAGTTAGAATAATTTCCATGGAAATGCCTCTAGTCTTCTTTCAGGAAAGATTGCTACATTTTGTTTGCTCCTTATTTAAAATGCAATCTGTTACATGCTACCACATGAATAATTTCTTCCATACATTCTGAAAAAAACCTCAAACCCTCAAACAAACCAGTGTCTTCAGTAAGTCATGTCAAAGGTGCAAAAGAAGTCCAGGAGTCACACAAACCCATCATATATCGTAACTAACTGCAGATAATATGTGTACAAAATCTGTCCGTATAGAATATGTTCTGCTTTTTGTCGGGGATTTTGTTTGGGGGAGTTGGATCATGTGTAAAAAGGGAGTAACGTAAGTTCCGGCACAGCAGGTTTGGGAGCTATTTTTCACTGCAGAAATGTAGAACACTGTAAGCTTGTTCCACCACCTAGCTCAGCACACACTTTTTCAACTTGTCACCTTGTCACTTGCAGCGCCTTTCCCGCACATCCCGGTCACTGCCGCAAGCCCCGGCCCGCCCCCTCAGCGCCACCGGCCCCAAGCCCCGCCCAGCCGCCCNCCCAGCCGCCCCGAGGCCCCGCCAATCCGGGCCCGCCTTTCTCCGCTTCGTCCAATCACAGCCGCCCTTTCAACGGGCCCGAGGGCCCGCCAAGCTCTGCCCGCTCGACCCCGCCCTTCAGTCCCGCTCTCGTGAGGCGCAGCTCCTGCTCCTGCCACCGTGGCTTCTGGAGCCGGCGCAGCCGCGCTGCCGCAGCCCCGGGAGGTGCTGCTGGGGCCCGGGAAGGGCCGGCAGGGAGTTCTCCCGGGGCTAGGAGCGAGCGGCGAGGCGTGGGCGGGGTAGCGCCCCCTGAGCGGCGGCTGCGGGAGCGAGGCCTGAGGGGCTACCGGCCTTCGGGCAGACAAGCGGGGCGGGAACGGGCGGGCCACGATTGACGGGGCCCGCGATTGGCGGGGCCGGGCTCTGCCTCGTGCTGGGATTGGCTGGGCCGGCAGGGCGGGGCGGGGCTGGCTGTGCCGGAGGCTATAAAATGGCGTGCGTGGTTGTCACTGCCTCTGTCCGTGGTAGCCGTGCGCGGGTGTACGGCTTTGGTGTCGGGGAGCGCTGGTGAGCCGGGGCCGGGGCCTTGGGCGGGCGCTGTCCCGGGGCAGTGGTGCCGGCCCGGCCCGACCCGGCCCCCGGAATGCCCAGCGAGGGAGTGGGGCAGCGGCGGCGCCAGAGGCTCGTGCGGGGCCTTCAGGAGTCGCGGGGGAAGCGGCCGCTGCCCTGGGGAGGAGGCTCACTGAGTGAGAGGGCTGGGATGTGGCCCCCGCGGGTTTCCAGAGGTTAAAGTACTACCAAAAATAAGGGCAACAAAACCGTTTCACTTTATTATTACTTGGTTCTACTATTATTTTCTGCTACTACCACCTTATGTTATTTTAGTGTTCTAGTTATTATTCTATTAATGTATTATACTATAGCATTACTTTAGTACTTACTTCTTATTCTGTTACTTGATATGCGGTGGCTATTAATAAAGGTAGTAAGGCTGAAGCACCAATTGTGTTCACTAACATGCAGCCCCGGGGGCTGGAGCCAGCCCCAGAGTGATGTGGAGCTGAAATAAATCCTGTGGGGAAGGGGCTGCAGGAGGTGCTTTGGGGTCTCTGGGCCCCAGAGTGATACCGAGCACAAGGCAGGAGTGCAGCTCTCAGGGCTGCTTAGCTGTAGGGCTGGGATAAGGATTTGTGCTGGTTGTGAAATCACTGAAGGGCTGGGATAGAGCCTGTGGGGCTGGAGCTGAAATTTCTGTAGAGTTGGGAGAGCAGCTGTGGGGCTGGAGCCATAATGTAGAACCTGCCCTGAGAGCCAGGCACAGCTGTGCCTGGCAGTGTTGGAAAAAGCAGAGCTGGAGCTGGAAGAGCAGAGCTGGCAGGGAAATAAAGCTTGTGGGGCTGGAGCTGAAATCACTGTGGGGCTGGGACTGTGGGGCTGGGCTAGTGAGTGTGGGACAGAAGGGCTGGAGCTGGAATCACTGTGGGACTGGACAGTGACTAGATCTGGCATAGTTGCTGTAGGGATGGAGCTGAAGCATCCCAGCACTGCTAGAGCCAAAATGAAGATCCTACCCTGAGAACCTGGAGCAGCTTCAACTGACAGGGAAGATGCAGAGCTGGTGTTGAAATAAAGCTTGTGGTGCTGGGTTTGCAGCTGTGGGGCTGGAGCTGAAATGCTGCAGAGCTAATGTTGAAATAAAGCTTGTGGGAGTGAAGCTGGTATCACTGAGGCTGGGACAGCAACTTGGGGACTTGGGTAGTGACTGTGGTGCAGCGATAAGAACAAAAGGGCTGGAGCTGAAGTCTCTCGGATAATAATGGCTGGGGTGAAGACTGAAGTTGCGATGGGGCCTGTGGGGCTGGAGCTGAAAGGGCACAGATGTGGAGTGAAACTGAAGATCCTGAGAACCTGGAGCAGGTCCAACTGGATGATGAAGAGCTGGAGCTGAAGTGGCAGAGCTGGTGTTGAAATAAAGCTTGTGGGGCTGGGAGAACAGCTGGTGCTGGGATAGCCACTGTTGAGGTGGAGCCAAAGCAAAGATCCTGCCCTGAGAGTCTGAAAGAGTTTCAGCTGGTGGGAACATGTAGATCTGGAGATGAAACAGCAGAACTGTGATGAAATAAAACTTGTGGGTCTGGAGCTGGAATCACTATGTAGTTTGGACAGTGTCTGTGGGACTGGGCTAGTGACTGTGGTGTGAGAATAGGAGCAGAAGGGCTGGAGCTGAAATCACTGTAGGGCTGGGATAGTGTCTGGATCTGGGATGTAGGGATGGAGCTGGAACATCGCAGAGCTGGAGCCAAAATGAAGATCCTGCCCTGAGAACCTGGAGCAGCTTAGATGGCAGTGTTAGGAAGATGCAGAGCTGGAGTGGAAAGGGCAGAGCTGGCCATGGAATAAAGCTTGTGGGGCTGGAGCTGGAATCACTGTGGGACTGGGTTAAAGACTGGAGCTGGGATAGGTGTGCAAGGGAAGGGAAAACAAGGCAAGGGAGGTGTTGGTGAGGCAGGGCATGGCAAGTTTAGGCTAGGCAAGGCAAGCAGGTGCAGGAAAGGAGAGAGAGGGGAAGGCAAGGAAGGGACAGGGACGGCTAGGAAACCCAAGGAAGGGTTAGGCAAGGGAGGGCAGTTCAAAGGAGGGGTTAGGAAAGGCAAGGCCTTGATTTGTTGAATGCAACAGATGAATTGGTAGTGTAGTGACAGGGGATAGGGAACAAAATTCAGAGGTACTTCATGCATTCCTTGCCTCCGTCTTTAATATCAGGGCCAGTTGTTGTGAGGATTCCCAGCCCCCAGAGCTGGACAGTGGGGATGGGGAGTTGAGTGAAGCCCCTGTCACCAGGGGGTGGTTATGGGTGTGCTCTGCCTGTTGGACACTCACGAGTCTGTGGGCTCTGATGGGATCCACCCCACAGTAATGAGGCAGCTGGTGAGGGAACTTGCCAAACCTCAGATGTAAGATGAATGCAGGAATATATTCAGTTCACATGTAAAGAAAATCCAAACTCCCCTTGTTACCTGCTGTAAACAGGGTACTGAAAAACATAAGGACATATGGAAATGTTGGTATTAGTGAGATTTTAATCTTACAGCCTACCTTGTAATAATGCATTTATTACAAATTAAAAGGAATTCACTAAAATGACAACTAAAATATTATCTTGTGATCAGTGATCAAGAGTCCAAGGTACAGTTTTTGGAGTATAATGCAATTGTCTGTTACACGAGCATAACAAAAGAATGTAAACAGTTTCAATTTCAGTATCCATGCCTACTGCTTGAAGTAAAAAATTGTACTGCCTGATCTAGACATTGTCCTATTAGAAGGAGACATGAGAAACTTTGCTGATATCTTACAGTTGTACAGTCTCTACCAGAACACCCAAAGGTAAGGCATACACTGCTTTAAAACTACTAGTGACACAAAATCATGTTTCTGCTTAATGAAGAAAATAATATATGACTCATCCAGAATAATGGGAATAGATTACAAATTCCAGTGCAAGACTTAATGCATCTCTGATCTCCAGATAATTATTTTTAATTAAAGCAAGTAACGTGAGAGCAAATAGAGCTATAAGGGATAATTATTGAATGAGAAATATGCCAGTCAGATATTTCTGAGCACAATTATACAGGGATAAATTTGCCACGTTATGTTGCCTTATATAAGATGTTAGAAAGAGCCTTACTAGCACACGTACAGACTCTAAAAAAGGCCTTGAGAACTTTAAGTTCTCCCCAAATTGCATTAATAATAGGAGTTTTTAAAATATACTGAACAGCAAATAGAACTATTAATCTCAGGGGCTGACAGCATATATTTCACCCAAGCTTTAACAGCAGGAGAGAAAAGGCCACCTGGGCTTGTTCTAATTGACCTTGCTGCTGCTCTGCACTTGGCTGTGGGGAAGGGGATTTCCCTTGAAATGCAGGGCTTTTTAGAAAAATGCCTCCAGTGTTTTTAATAGGCTCCCTCATGATATCAAATTAGATAAAGCAGCATAGCTTTGGGCACATCACATCACTGCTCTTCTCAGAACAACACAAAGCTCATCACAAGGTGGCTGAGTTAGAAATGTGGGCAACTTGACACCCTCTGAGTCTAAAGGCAGCTGCCAGGTTCCATAAAAGGGCTATGTTATTGCAGGCAGAGGGATCCAGGAGTTAAATTAACAATGTGAACCTGAGCCTTTGTAGTCACACTCATCCCAGTCATGCTGCCCTTTTCCCCAGAGGGGAAAAACACCATTTCTGCTGCAGTTACTGTCAGCACCGAGCAACCTGTGACTTTATGGTCCATGAACAGGACAGGTTTCAGCTCATCTGCTGTTACTTTTAATTAGTTTGTTGTACCAGTTTCAGCTTTTCCAACATCTCCCTATGCTTTAAGAATAGCACTATGTTAACAGGGGTACAAGAGGGTCAAGTAGTGTTAAGCTCTACAAACTGAAACAGCAATTCATTCAGAGTAGCCAGGACTTGCCTCGCTCTGCTCCAAATACCCTACTCATAAATGTTGTGTTAACACTCACTACAAAACACTGCTAGGATTTCAAATGTGCATCTGTATTAGAGTTAAATGACGTTTTGCTGTGTCATAGCCAGTCACAGGCAACAACACTTTAGCAAGCATTCTTTAGAACAGGAGAACACTGCCCTAGTGCATCTCAGTTCTGATGTGCAGACTTCTAGTTTCTAGCCAGTTCACACTTGTCAAATTTTGGGCCAGCATTTTTCTCTAAATTCTCTTACATACCCCTCTATCCTTAAAGAATGACTATGTCTTTTGCCAAAACAAACCAACTTCTTTTTTTCTTCTTTTTAAAACAGGGCAGTTTTCTTTCTCCTGAAAATCTCGTGAATTCTGTTTCATCCTTTATTCATCATTACTCAGCATGAGTGATTGGAATTTACACAGTATCTCAGATTAGATCAGTAATTTTCTGGTAATGTTCAGCTGTAACTCACCTGCTGCTTAAACAGTAGCAATAAATTAATACAGGATATTTCACAGAGTTCATTCCAGCTATAGGCTGGGTAGGAATAAATTCGGACTCACAACTCACATCCTATATTGTAACTTTTTAATGTTAATTACTAATATTGTAATAGCAGAACACTATGCTCTGTTTCTGTTTGATGTAAAGAAGACACATTTCAGAATTATTCCTATGCATCAATGATGTTGCTATTATGAGACTTCCAACTCATGGGGACATTTTGTTCTCAGTAACAGCTGTGGGAATTACTGAAGAAGACAAGAACAGAATCTGTCCAGATAAACCTGTCTTGTGGTTTTGCTGCACAGTGCTGAAAAGGTTTTTTACTAAACAAATTTAAAGCAATCCATTAAATTAGTTGCACAATGAAATAAACCAATTATTTAATAAACACTTAGGACTAGAATTGATTGGGACACATGAAAAAAAAGGGAAAGGCTGTTGGAATATGTGGCTCATCTGATGCCAAAATATTTCAGAGGTGATATCTGTTCTGTTACTGGAAACATTTTTTGACAAAAAAAAATTTGCAGTGAATGTGCCAGGAGCCTGCCAAACTGAAATTCACCCTGGTTCATGGAGTGACTGCAGTGGGACTCAACAAGGGGATCTAATCCATATGACAAAACCCTGCCCCTTAACTAAAGTTGGTATTAGCTGAGCAGGAATTAAAAGAGCAATATAACATTTTCCTGAATATTTGCCCTGGTTTGTAAAGTAAAAGCAGCAAGTGCATGAAGCTGTTTAAGATGGAAGACCTCCTGCCTATGTGATGTATTATGCAATGCATGCAGGGCTTGTTTTAGAATTAAAATGTGGGTGGAGGGTCAAAGTGAATAGAACATAAAATAGAGGCACTTTAATGAATCGGTGTAAAAGTACAGTTTAACTATTCAAGGCACAGTGCATGAGGCTGCTTTCTAAATTTCAATTTTTACTGGCTTCAAAAAGAGAAAATCACAGCAAGTACGAAGGCTGTGGTTCTCATACTAATGTGGAAACTGTGCAATTTTAGCTTTGTGTAAAATAAGTGTAAATGTGCTCCTGAATATCTGCTACAGATTCTCTTTAAATGGAAATGTCAGTGAAGAGTTCAGAGATGAAGCAGGAGTAGCAACATTTCCAAGCCCTAATGTGTTTGTAGAGAGCACAGGAATAATTTCCCTAGAACACAATAAAAGCCCCTCAAGGTTAAGTTAACAGAGGAATGTGAGTGAATCACACACCAGGAATAATTCGAAATGTGGCTTCTATCTTAATTGTCAGAAATGCAGAGGCAGGTTCATTTCTGTCTGTAATAGTTGCGTTTTCTGTACAAACATCAGTTTGAAGCTCCATCTGTTGCCAAAGACCTTTTGAAAATGTGTGTTTCTTGCCTCATTTTTATGAGTCAGACAATGTACATTGTTGGTTTAAGCCAATTATACACAGAAATGCTTCCCGGGTAAGTGTTTACATTTGTAAATTTAAGTTTTGCTTTTGCAAGTGGTTGCTTTTATAAGCTGAAAATTCACTTTCCAAAGCGTTTATACTAATAAAGCTCAATACTTCGAGTAGTAACCAAATGCAAACAAATAGAAATTGAGCACAACCAATGTGTGTCTGTACATTTTATGGACACAATTATTTTGTACCATATTTTCTAAGGTCTAAATAGGAATGACAAGAGAAATAGCCTAAGGTACACTATTTATTGCAATATTAAACTTAGCTGTTACAAGAGCATATGCTGATTCCAGAAAATGTAGAGGCACACATATTCCAAAATACAAAAGTGCAATATTTAAAAGCCTTCAGAAGATTAGTGAATGATATGATTTCGGCCTCACGTGAAGATTTCACACCAGGTTAAGAGTGAGTGAAAGTAACAGGTTATCCAGGGGTAGTAGCAATGCTACCAGAGCTGCTCCTGAAGCAGGTGTTCTTAATCTCATTTAGCATTTCAGAAATCACCTGAGTAGAACACAATTAAACCTTAGAACGCTCCTATTCCTCACTCCCCAGCCAAGCCACATGTCCCATAACAACACTTCTTTACTATTTATTGTTCCTGTAATTATTGTTTTATACATTTTTATCAGGTTTTGCTATCGGTTTTGTGCTCCTGGGGTGGAGCCAGAGGTGAGGAGCCTGGGAAGCTGAGGAAGGGTGCAGGCAGCTGGAGGTGGGGAGCAGAGGAGCCAGGGCTGCCCTGTCTGCAGGGCCAGGCTGGAGGAGAGGAGCCCTGGGGAAGGATCAGTCCCAGAAAATGAGCTGAGAGCTGCCCGGGAGCAGCTGGGGGTGAGAGTGCTTGTGAGGCTCTCGGTAGAATGATTAATGATGTGATACACTGCTGGGGAAGAAGCCAGGCTGTTGAAGCACTTTGATGTGGCTGATGGCTGGTTCTGAGGAGATGGAGACACTGGGATTTGCTGCTGTTCTGAATTGTTTCCAGAACTGTCTCACAGGAGTGTATGAGTGATGTAAACCAATTAATCTTATTTACCAGTGAAATTATGTGGATAAATAAATCCAACAACAGCATTAGGTGTGTCTGTGTTTATTCTAACATCATCTAAATACTGTTAGTCTAAGAATTGTTGCTGCTAATTATTTCATAGTCAGATCTGTGAAAGGAAACACTATGGAGAAATTATTTTCCATACATTTTTGACAGAACAGGTTATGAAGACTGCAGAGGGAGAGCTTCCTTACAGCCAGACTGATTCTGCTGATGCACTCTGGTACTTCTGAGTCATAGGCTGGGGGTGGAAGTGCTATGTCTACATCAAATGGCATTGAAAACCTTTTCCCTGCAGAATTCTCCTTGTTTTCTGCCTTTTAATTACAGAAAAGAGCATTTTCTTCCTCGTGGCTGGTTTATTTTGCAGTTTGTTCTGATTTGTTTGGGTTTTCTAACAAGTCAGGAAGGAACTTTCTAAGTGTTGACTTGTACTGGTACTTGCCATGTTGTCCTGCTAAAGTCTGCAGAAATTGTGCATTTCTTTAATTATGGAACTGCTTTGCCTGTGACTGAGAAAATAACTGTGACTATGCATCTATTAGAAACAAAGCTTTTAATTTAAGCAACCTGGCATCATGCATGAAACCTGTGCCACAAGGAGAACCTGAGTTTTTAGGCAAATATGTTTTCAGGTGCTCTCTGTTGTGTTTTTGTGTATGCACCTGCAGGTCATGGTGAGAATCTTGTGTTGGTAGGGCTGAAGATGGAATTCAGACTACAGTGCTGTGTTTTGAATAGTAACACGCTTTTTGGATAGGACTTGCTGAAAAACAAATTTAAATATTAAATGTACCAAATTTCAGATTAAAAAACTGTGTTATGTGTGTGTCTGAACAACAACATGAATTTACCCACTGAAAGATTTCTTTAGAAGAGGAACCACCTGCCTGTGTACTCAGGTACCCCTCTAGATTTGTAAATGCACCACTCAGAGCAGTTCCCCTGCTTGTCATGAACTACCTTTTTTTTTTTAATTATTTGACTAAAAATTCTATGTGTTGGTATTTCACTGGGAAGCTAAGAAGTTGGATACAATGATTAAAAAAACCAAACCATAAGCTATGAGAATATAGAAAAATTTAAAAGATAGCAGGTGAGGTACCAGTTTGCATTTTGAGCCATGACTCTTCAGCTGATTTTAGTGTTTTGGGGATTTTTTTTGGACAATTCCTTGTCTCTGTTATTTCAAGTAACCCTCTTGCACTGCTAAAGGAAATAGACTTGACTGATACCTGACTTCAGCATCACCTTTTGAATCCCATAATCTTCTTCAATTACTCCTACTGTGTCAGGTTATATGAGGAGCTTGTCTGGCATTGGTATTGTGAGAAAAACCAAAACAACAACAAATCCCCTCTCTGTTTTTTTTCAGCAGCAGCATTGCTTTTTGTTTTCCTCCTCCATAGCATGCAGCATGAGGTGCAGGAAGTGGGCTGCAGTCCTTGTGAGAACTCCAGAATGGGGGATCTGCGGTTTATGGATGGAATTTATGTGTTTTGATGAAATTTGCTAATATATAGGCAAATATTTCAGCAAGTGTTTCTGGCTCAGTTGATTGGAAGACAGGGGTTTTGTATCTGTCTGTAAAAGTTTTGTTTCCTGAAGCACCCTCTGTCACCTCCTTGTTGTTCCAGATGCATTTATGAGATGCTAAACCAGACTTTGGGGAATCTTAGTTGTGCTGTCTCTTGATTTCTGTTTTTGTCAGGACTATTAAGTGTAGTTTTTTTACTCACCTGATGCCTTCCCAGGCTACAAGGGGAAGCTGCCTCTTTCTATCAGAGCCTGCCTCTTTCCCAAGCTTAGTAATATTTCAAGGGAGCCCAGAAATTTGCTGTTAATGCTATTAACAAAATGAATATTTCATACCAAGAGGAACATGGGTTCTGAGTCTAAAAGATTGTGTAGTACCAAACTTTAAATTAGGAAATTAAATATATTTAAATTATGTTGAAGAAGGCTCTGATTAACAGCCATTAGCATTAAACTTGGCATTTTATTAAAAACACATGACATGCTCAGGAAGAAGTCTGTATCTTCCTAGAAGTATTTTTCTGTGTATGTTTGTCTTCTTCTTTATGCAGTGACATGCTGAGCACCTTACAGAGAGTTTTGTAACTACTGCACAGCCTTCCCAGTGCCAGGATGACAAACCTGCCACTCCCAGCAGCTGATTTACCTGATGCAGCCAGAACTGATTTTAAAATACTTGAATTTTGTGATTCTGTGGCAAGCTATGCCAAGGTAGTATATAATTTATGATTCATTCTCTGAATCCTATCCCTGTGCAACTCATCTTGTACTTTTCTTGCTTTCAGGAAATAAATTATATTAAGTTTAGAGCAGCCCATTGCCTTGGCATGCTCCCTGATTAGTAACTCTGGCCACAGAAATAGTGTGCAGCACCTCCTAAACCTTGTTGTCCTGTACCTAGACCCCAGTGAGGTAACGTGGGCTGTGACCCACCCTTTAACTGTGGCACAGGTGTTTTAATTCACAATTTATATTTTAGGTTTACAAATACGCCTTTTAAGGTAATGACCTTTAAAAGTATATGTGCCTTTGTGAAGGTACAGACAGGAAAATTAACATTCAAGAAAGAGAAAAAGAATCTGCAGTCTTTTGTTTCCAGGTTTGCCCACACAGCGGTTGTAAAATTTTATTTATGTGTTTTTAGGAAGTTGACAAATATACTCCTTGGGAGAACAAAAAGTAATGAAACTCATTCCAGAGATATAAGCTGAAATGTTGCCTGGTTTTTCTAGTGGTGAGATAACTAAGCATTGATACTAGAGGCAGCAAAGTAAATATTTCATATTCTAAGACATTAGGTGCCAAGGAGATAAATGAAAATTCAAATGAAACCTGTTAGCAGTGTGTCAGCTTCAGAAAGTCCACAAACAATAGTAAGGTGGTGTTATTACTTTGGTTTTCTGCATGTAAAATAGCATCCTTTGGAGAGCAACTTGATATTCACATGGCTGGCTCATAGCTGGGACAATAAAATGAGAATTGGCCTACTAAGTGTTGGTGGATTATGGGTGGTGCAAATTACATTTTCTTGTGGAATAAAATAAATAAAGCTCTGTATATATGAGTTGATCAGATTTGTTTGATATTCTTTAAAAGCAGTACATTTTTAGGAACCACATTCCCAAGCCAAAGCACTTTTCTTTAGGCTACAATGTAGGCCTGAAAGCCAGGTTGAATCTTAAAGTCGAAAACTTTATATTCTCGTGAGAACCCGTGTGTGGTGTACAGATAAAGCATACACTATTTGATTGAACAATAATAATCATAATAGCAAACCAGATTAAGCAGAAAATCCCTCAAGATGAAAGAACCAACAGAAATGTTATTGCACACGTACTTTATTTAAATATTAGTATCATTATTTGTCTGTTAAAAGTTTTACAGACAGAACTTGTTACAGCACAGTCTCCTGCCCTGCCAAACAAAGACATGTGAGTTTAATGCATTTTTTGGGAACAGCAGTTTTGTGCATCTTGATTTAGGAGGAGAAACTCGTCTGTTTCCATGAATTATGGGGCTTTGAGTTGCTTCTTTAAAAATCTGGCTGCAAATAGAGCTGGCAGGTTACTGAAGCCAGAGTGGAGTTTCTGCTGGCTGGTGATAAGAGGAGCCTGGCAGCACGGGCATCTGATAGAGAGAGGACAGGCTGAATGTCAGCCCTGTAATGTGAGCAATGGCAGCAACTCACTGCAAGTAATGCTTTGCAAAAATTTCACTCGGTTGCTTCCAGTGTGGTTCATTTTCTGCCATCTGCTGCAAGACATCAAAACAATAAGATGAAACATGCAATTGTCTGCATATGTTATTTGCATAATGAGGATATAGATGTGAGTTGTCCCGTCTAACTGCTCAGCCTGGGCCAAACCTGGCTGTTTAACTTGTCAGTGACCTGTTCACTCAATGTTAACACATGGCTGAAATATAAACCAAACCTAGAAACTCAGAGCTAAGAGTAAAGAGCTGTAAAGAGGGACAATTTCAAACGTGCCATATTTAGTTTTGGGTTGATCTGATAATCCACTGTGTAACCACTTAATTTCCTGTGCTTTAAAAAAGTCAAGAACATCTAAAACATACACTGTGAGCCTGTGCGAGCGAGTTAAAACCGCTTACAGGAGTTCCCAGAGAGGCACAGAACTTGCCAGAAATCCCATGCAGCATCACCAGGAAGCAAAGATCTGGGGAAGCTAAAACTTGTTCATGAGAGTACCTGGGGCTGGGGCTGTCAGAGGTGAGGCAGCACAGGAGGTCAGCCAGTGCCAGCCAGGGAGCACCTTCCCTGTGCCTCGGGCAGGCTGCACTCACGGCCACAAGGTATTTTTGTTTTGCTTGCTTGTCTACTTGCTTAAAGAGGAAAAGCTCCAAGAGAACCTTATCCTTAGTGGTTGTCTGAAAAAAATCACTTGAAGCCCCACGGTTGCAGCTGTGGGTGCAGGGAGTCAGAGAGGGGATGTTTTTAACCCTGCCCCTTACACTGCCTTTCTCAGGCGTCACTGCACTGGCCGTTCATTCTCGCTGCCCAGAGTGATGCTGAGTTTGAAATGCTAGCGGTGCAGCCAGGCGATTTAAAAAGAAAACCCGTGGTTTTATCAGACTTTTGCAGGTTGTCACTCAGTTCTAAAGGCAGGCGCTGGCAGGGCAGGGCCGGGCGAGCCGAGCCGCACCGCGCGGTGGCACTGGTGACTCGGCTGAGGCTGAGCGCAGACACTGCCGAGCATCTCGGCAGGGCAGAACCGAACCGAAAAACTCCCTCTGACCTCCCTGGGAAACAGCAGTGCTGTGCAGCAGGCAGACGCAGCCAGGGCTGCTGTCACCTAAGGAGTGACACGGCCTGAGAGAGATCCCAGCCCATCCTCAGCTGAGCGATGCCCGTGGGGAGGGTCCTGGAGCATCTCTAAAGGGGGGAGCTGGGCTTCAGTGTCTCTTTTGCTCTGTAGTAATGCCTTCTCCACTGATTTTGAAGATCAGACAAAAAAAAAATCTTATATTTCACCATTATTATGTTTTCTTTCTCTCTCTCTCTCTTTTCTTTTTATTTTAATGCTGCTTTTCTAAAAATGCTGATCAAAATAAAATGGAAAAAAGGATATTTTGACTCAGTTTTCATTAAGAAGCTGATGGGCAGGGTGTTCAGACCTGTATCCCCTTTGAGCACTTCTTGAGTGCAGGACTGAATAAGTTACCATAACATTTTCATAGGGCACAATGTGTTTGAATTACTTTTCCTTGTAATTTTATTTCATTTTACTGATTGGATTTCTCCCTACAAGTTCATATGGGAAACTAGAAAATAGCTTTGAATTCTACAGTAATCTGATCTTATTTTCATCTCCAGCATGCTTCCTTGTGTTAGGATCAGAGAAGAGCTTACAGCATAGCCAAGATGATCTCTTACTCTGTGATTGAATCTTTTGTACTTGGCCTTTAAAAATGTTTCTTTAAATAGCTGCCAGCATCCTGGGACAGCTTGTTTCCAGTCCTCACTTACTGAGAACTGTCTTCCCGAAATGAAAATTGTTTTTATTGCAGTATTATTTTTTTAATTGATGTTTTAGTGGTGTTTTATTATTACTTTGTACCTGTCATCCAAGTTACCATCTACTTGGACACCCTTAGCCTTTTCCCTGCACTCTGTGTGCCATCCAGAGGACTTCTCTTGTCACCATCATCTGCCCCAAAAAACCCAGGAACCTGTAGGATTCAACAATTTGCAGATTAGTAGTTTTCTTGTAAGTAATTGCTCTTTCAAGTAATTGCTTGTCCAAGAGCTACCCTACAGACTCTGCTAAATCAGGTTTTCTGATTTATGATCTGCTGTATACCCTCACCTCTGATGGTCTCTGGGACCTTTTCCTGTTTTATTCCCTAGCTGGCCATTTTCAAACGGTACCAGTCACTCTTTATAAACTGGATCTCAGAGTAAACATAATCCCCTTTGCCATGCAGTTCTTTCTGTTCTATCTGAGGAAGAGAAGGCTTTGGGGAGACCTTATTGTGGCTTTTAGTATAGAAAAGGGGCTTGTAAAAAAGAAAGGCATTTTCCCAGGGCCTGACAGGAAAATGGGGTGAAAGAGGGTAGATTGATTGGATATATGATGGAATTTTAGATGATGAGGGTGGGAAGACATGGGCTCAGAGAAGCTGTGACAGCCCCATCATTGGAAGTGTTGAAGACCAGGTTAGAGGGGCTTTGAGGAACCTGGGATAGTGAAAGATGTTCCTGTCTGAGGCAAAGAGGTTGGACTGAAGAGGTTTTGGACTATAGTTTTTAAAAATTCCTTCCAACCCAAACCATTCTATGATACTGTTAATACATCATCTTAATATAACAGTTGAGAGAAGCATCCATGGAAAGTTAATCTGTGTTAGATCAGTAAGAGGATTACCAAAATGTTTATTTCTTTTCAAATATCAGATCTCATATATTTACTTGCTATGCAGTAAGTGTAATTTATGTTTTATGGAAAATATGCACACACATTTTGAAGATCTGCATATGTCACTGAAAAAACCCTGAAGTAATTGCTGCAGATCACAGTGCTATAATGTATCTTGGGTTGTAAAGTAACATGAGACTGTTTTTCTGAGCTTATGTTTTGGAGTTGGAGAAAGAGTGAGTTCAGTAAAGGGTTCTGATTTATGTGGTGATTTTTCTCCCAACCTGCTGTGCAGTCTTTAAAAAATGTTAATTATTTTGCTGACGTGAAGGAGAGACAGGAGGTTGTTTCCCATACAGCCAGGGCAGAAGTCTGAGGAGAAAGATTTGTATCCTTCTCCATGTTAAGCCCAAACATCTGCCCTTGCCTGGGACTGCTGGGGAAAAATTCTTCCATGTGATCCTCTGGCTTGGCTACACAGAGGGGAAAAGGACAAAATCATGGTGTTGTTCTGAGCTAGAGAAGATGCTACAATGGTCTTTGAGACCCGTGTGACAATGGCTCAGTCCTTCTTGAATGTGGCAGCCTCAAAGGGGCCTTGCTGGCATTCTGCCTCTGTGTTTTCCTTTCTGAGGCATTCCTCAGAAGCTTGTAGGTCTATACAGCTCTTGGATTTGGATTATGTTTGCTGTGAACTTGTAAATATTTAGAAAATACTTTATCATAAAACACAGAGGATGTTTCCAAAATGAACTGACACGTCCCAAGTTCTTACAGCTTTTACTTACCACACTGATATTGTTTTCACATGTCAGAGGAGGGAAATGTTACTTCAGAAAAACATTAAGGTTCTGAAAAGGCTTTTAAATCTCATAATTAATGAAGAAATTACTAGGTATTCATGTCCTAGATACATCGTACCTGGGCATCTTGCAGACAACAACATCCCCAAGCTGGTTAACCATTATATGCTGTTTTCTTTAGTGACAAGCATATTTCCAGACTTACACAGGAAAATGTATAAGACCTGTGTGATAAGAATTAATCAGAAAGCTGAAGATTTAAAGCTTAATTATAATTCTGCTCCAAAGCAAGGGACTGTGTGAACTGCTGGTACTGAACTGTACTGTGCAAACACTGCATACTGATGGAATTTGCTTGTCAACCCCAGTGGCATCTCTTTGCACTGAGCTTGTTGTTCTGTCACTCAGCTGCATCACGGGAAAAGATGAGTATCTCAGGGGAATGTGATCTGCATTTTTAAGAGGAAAGTCAACCTCAAAGATGCCACAGAAGGACTAACACAGATTACTCTGCTCAAGAGGTAGCTGGTTTATTGACTGTGAATTCTGCATGCTTCCTAGGTGATGACACACGTTTAGTTGCTAAAAGTTCAGCTGAATGTATCAATTTTTGTGTTTCATTGCTGATGAAATTATTGGTTAAAGAGTGCAGTGTTATAGAATAGGAATAGGAAACAGTCACTAAATGCAAATGATTCTCAAAACTTTCATAGCTATTCCAAGATTTGTTTTCTTTTTCTTTTTTTTTTTACTGCTCAAACCATAAATTTGTGTATAATGTTATCCTCCCACAGAAAGAGAACAACAAGACTCATGACAGGTGTTTTAGCCTAGTATGTACAACAGCAAACTAGATTAAAACAGTACAAGTAAAGGAGGTAACACTTGAGCAAACTTCTCTTCTGCTTACAAGTTAGAACACTAGATTATCCTCAGAGTAAAGCAGAAGGGGCAAGTTGAGGTCAGGCTGTGACCAAAAACATTAGTTCAGAGCTAAAAGTCGATGAGGTACAGTGATACAGCAGCTCCTCAATTTGGTGCAATAAATTCTTTTAAACTCCACGGGCATTAGAAGGACAAATGTATGTCCTCGGGTGTGGGCTGCAGGGATGTAATCTGTCTTTTCAATGCACTTGATGATGAGTACAAGCTTTTCTCTGATTTTCTGCTAGCAACTATTACTTCTCGAATTTACCTCAAGACTTTCTTCAGTTATAGGTTTGCATGCTGCACATTAGAGTTTCTAAAGAAGCAGCAGAGATGTTTTGCCTCTCAGCTATTTGTGCTGCAGAAGGGCAATTAAACTGGGAATATTTATGGTGAAGTTTTGTACCTTTGCTTTAATAGATACAACAGTGCCTGATTTTGCTTCTCTCCAACTTTATGGGAGATTGTAATTGATTTTGCTATTGGGAACAAAACTGGGCCAGGCATTTTGAGCTGTAAATATCATTGGCATTTTGAAAATGGAAGTACTGTTAAATTGCAGTGCTGACAATGGATTATCCCACGTTAAGCAGGTTTCACTAAGTTTTATGTGTAGCCTAGTCATTATAATTCAAGATTTCTATGTGTGTGGGAAGCCTAATACACTATGTTTTTTACATAGTCCTGTATATATGTAAATGGAATTGTGGAACTCCCTTAATGCTTCAATAAATATGCCAAATGTCTGTAGCAACCTGCTGTTCACTGTGCCCAGATTGCTTCTTTGTAAGTAGGTATCAATCTTCAGTACTTGCTGCATTCAGCCTCTCCTGGTCCCTGATCAGGATCCATCTGTTCCACTGTATTTGGTAGTGTGGATTTTTTTATGATAGATATAGGTTTCAAAAATGTTAATCTCCAAGTGGTGCCTGATCCCCACTGGGTTGTATTTGTCAGCATAATAGTTTCAAATTGCAAAGAGATAAAGTCATGCATTTCCAGGTAAGGATGTGTTTTGTTGCTTGGTACATTTATATAGGCAGGGTGGATTTTTTTTTTTGGTGACAATTTTTTTTTCTCAGTTATAGCTTTATGAAGCTTAAAAACGACCACTTTTTTAAAATTCTGATTCACTGGGATAAAGCTGAATTTTTTTTTCTGTATGGATATTGAATATTGGAAGACAAGACTAGATGCTTCCTGGGAAAATAAGTTATTTTATTTTTAGACATTGTATCTTTTTCTTTGGTCTCTACTTTCTTCCAGAAGTGCTGGACCATGTCTGTGAAAATGTGAAAAGTGTGGGAAATCTGAAGTGAGCACACGGATACATAACCTTTGAGGATTTCTTTGCAAATATGATTTTGTACAAATGAATTGTTGAAGCATCGGTTCAAATTTAGGAAACATATTATAGATGTGCAAGTGGGTAAACATACTGGTTCTGCTGGGAATAGTTTTACAAATGTATCTGTCATGTACTGCCTGCACAAAAATGCAGTTCTGTTCCTGATCTGATATGCTTGTAGCAGCAGAAGGCATTATCATCTGCAAACAGGCAAATGTTATGTGTGATTGTGACTTTGGCACTGTCAGCATCTGTGCCTTGAGCCGTGCTTCAGACACTCCAGCCCATCCCATCAGTGTTCTGATGGCGCTGGGGTGGCAGGGCTGCAGCTGCCTGGCAGGGTGTGGGTGTGAGCAGCTCTCCACAAATGTGAGTGTGCCCAAAGGGAGAGCCCAGGAACTGCCTGGAAACAGTGCCTGACCTTTGGCCCGCCCTGAGAATGGTCTGCAGGCAGAGTTTTTGTTGGGAAAAAGGCTATTAAGAATTACTACGGTTTGGAATTTATAGGAACAGTTTTTAAAAATGAAAAGAGGTAAAGAAATTTACATGGGTGCATTTCAATGCCAGGTAAGACACATGTTGAAACATAAATATTGAAGGGTGCCAGAAGATAGCATTTAGCCCTTTAGTTTAAATTAAACAACTTCAAGCATTCACTTCATGCTCTGAATGGTCATATACCTGGTCTGGATATACTTAGCAACCCCAAGGCAAGAAATTTATCCTGGAGCTTTGTAATAAACTAAGCTTTCTCTTTCAATGAATTATGCAAATCAGCATAAAATTGAAATTCTAAATTGAATATATGCTTGCATATTTTAAATGTTTTCAGGTTAAAAATGAATATTTCATACTCACATATCCCTTATAAATAACATCTAAGACTTGGTTAATAGGATACATAAAACTTCTGAAAGGCACAGCAGGGCTGGCATATCAATGGGAGGGACTGGCCATGAATTCTTCTGCAGTTTCACAGTGCTGCACAGCTTCAGAGAGGTGGAGCTGCTCCTTTGCCATTCACAAAGGGAACTTCCTTTCCTAGCACAGAGCAAGGACAGGTCACTGCAGACACACTGCTCAGACTTTTTGTCTGTTTGGCTGGGAGCTGGTGGCATCAGCAGCTAACTGCTTACTCGTGTGCTCAGCCTGGTGGGGCCAAGGAGCAGCAATCACTCTGCTGGCTCCTGCTGCTGCCTTGCCTGGTGGGTGACACGTCCTGGACTGCTTGTGCTGTTCTCTTTGGGGTTCTTGGCTCACTGCAACTGCTCTAAGGCGTCTAAATGTTTATTCTCACTCTTCTCACCAGCCACAAAATAATCTGAGTTTCTGCATCTCCTCCACCATAAACTTCTGTTTCAGGGATTTAATATTTATTATAAATCTTTGTACACCACTGGCCTTTGAAATAGATGCTTCAGCTGATAGGTTCTGCTCTTGGGAAAATATTTCCATTTTTTAAAGTTTAGTCATAAACTTGGCATCTTTGTGGATTTTTTGAATTGGCCAGAGCAGTAGCCTTATTTTTAAAAATGTTAGGAATCTTTCAATATCAAAATCTTAGCTTTTATTTCTAGGAGAACACTAAATTCAGGAAGAAGATATTTTGATATACATTTTTTAGGCCTCTACAAATAGTTAAATTATCAAAAAAACCACAAAACAGTAGAGCTAACCAATGTTAAAAGTAGAGAAGGATGTAAACAGAACACAAAGAAAAGGAAAGCAAAACATCAACCCTCCTCCAAACTACCAGAGTGTTCTTTCATACTTTCATTTTATTATCACTCTCTCTTCTACTTCATCTGATGCTGAGAAAAGTTTTTAATGTAAATTTTCAATCCTCCATCACAACTACACACTCAGATGTAATAAATGCATATAACACACATAAAGAGTACAGGAAAATGATTTCTTTAGTGCTTTTGCTGTGGTTCAGGTCAATGTCTACAGTCCCAGTATATACACAACACAGGCAATATATACACTATATATACAGGCAATATCCAGGCAGTCTGTACACAATATAAGCTGGAGGAATGCTCACTGAGACAGAAGATGTTTGCTTTTACACCCCAGCATTGCCCACATTCATCTCAGTCCTGACTTGCAGGTTTGACCTCTGTCTGCCACAAAACCACTTCTTGCACTTTCCTTTGAAGCATCTGGCTCTCAGGAGGAGCAGGGTCCTGCCAAGTGTGCCAATCTAACACTGCAATTCTTGCAGCCCCTTTTTTACTGGGAATAGAGTCAATCTATAAATAACTTGGAAATTTTGTGTTGGTCTTAATACATGGTTAATCATATTATAGAAAAAAAAGTCCAGCTAGTATGTGGAAATTAATTTTATTTACTAGATTTCCTGTAAAAGTAGAATAGGAAACACAACTGTTTTTTTTTTTCCCTACCTAACAGCAACTGAATGGCAACTGAATAGCTCTGTATCACAAACTACTAAAATATTATATTGATAAAGAAAATCAAGTACTTATTTCTGCATGGCTGTTTTTAAGAATGATTTTCCCAAAGTTCAAAATTGCAGATGCCTCATATAGTGGCATATAAAACCCAATTTTGAACATGTTTTAATCCTGACATATCTCTAGAGGAAAAATGATAAAGAACCCACTAAAGATTATTCCTGAAATTCCCATGAGCTTTTATAAAAACCTGTGATAAGGTGAGCTTGTGTGGGCTGAGTGCTTAGGTAAAGCATGCCTGAAATTTGCTTGACACTTAGCATGGAATTCTCTTTAGATGTGGGGAATTTTCACTAATAGCACCTGGTAAAGTCACTGCACTCTGTGATGCTGGCCCTATTTTTTCCTAGCATAAAAAGAGGGAGAGAGAGAGTCTTTCATTTTCCTAAATATTTTGTGGGATTACAATTTTCCAAAGCAACAAACCTACTTTGTACTCCATCCACTGCTCAGACAGGCCATCTATAATGTATGAACTGATTGGTTTTTCCTCTGCCATTTTTACAGAAGCAGCTTTCTAAGCAGAAAGTTTGAAGCCAAACCATTTTCTGTAGCTAAAACCATGTGTACCACGATTTGACCCTTCAAAAGTTCAGTTTTGCTTTACTTAAAATATGTTTATTTATGGAATGTTATGGATGTTCAGCCCTTAGCTATCATGCAGCTACTTTTTTACAGCCCCTTAAGTTTATAAATGTCCAGGTCTGGGGCACCCAATACAGGAAAGTAACCTGCTGGAATGAGTCCAGAGGAGCTGAGAGTCAGTGTGGAGAAGAGAAGGCTCTGGGGAGACCTTAGAGCACCTCCCAGTAACTAAAGGGGCTACAAGAGAGCTGGAGAGGGACTTCTGGCAAGGACAACGGGGGCTGGCCTTAAGCTGAAGGAGAGAGGATTTAGATTAGGTATTAGGACAAATTTTTTCCTCTAAGGGGGGTGAGGCACTGGAAGGTGCTGCCCAGAAGGGCTGTGGACTCCCCATTCCTGACAGTGTTCAAGACCAGGCTGAATGGGGCTGTGAACAGCCTGGTCTGGTGGAAGGTGTCCTTGCCCATGATGGGGGGTTGAACCACATGTGGAGGCTGGTTCCTTCCAGCCCCAAACCTTCTGTGATTCTGCATAATTGCTCAGCAGCTGTTTGCCCCCCAGCCTGTACTGATGGATTTTTCCATCCTCAGCACAGGACACTGCATTTGTCTTTGTTTCAGCATGAGATTCCTGTCAGCCTGTAGCTGCAGCTTCTCAAGGTCACCAGCTGATCAAGCACTCCTCCCAGTTTGTTCCTGTAAGCCATGTCTCAAGGTCTGACAGGCTCAACCCACAGGAAAATGCTGGTCCAGTACTGATACAGATCCCAGCTGCTGTGGCCCTACTCTTTTTCTCAGCTGCAATGAATGCTCATAGTTCAAAACTTTGTGAGTTGCTGTTTCTCTGCAGAAACTCTGAAAATCCCGAGTTGCTTTGTTCAATTTCTTCTCAATTCTGCTGATGCCAGGAGCTGTAGGATGGCTCTCTTTCCCCTGACAGCCTGATTCAAAGATGCAGGGGTGATGATGATGTTTTCTGCTACTTGGGGCGAGTCAGTTCATGCCTACTGAAAACCCTCTAAGCTGCTTCCTTGCCTCTGCTCATTTTCCTCGGGACCCACAGAGGGGGAGCAGCTGCTCTGCATGCCCATTGTGATGCTGTGTGCTCAGCAGATATCATCCACCTTGCTGTGTGAGTACACATCATTAGCAGCTGTGTGCCAGGCAATGTACATCAAAGGGAGGAACAAACTATACTGGAGTTTCTGGTGTCAGTGGGTTCCTCACTTTATCCACTCTAATATTTTATCTTCAGAAAGAGGTGATAAAGAAAACCAGAACTTCTGCATGATTGGAAAATCATCACGCACTCTTCAGATGAGCAGTATGGTTACTGGATGTTATGTCCTGGTCTTGCTGACTGAAACCACACAGCTGCCCTTACTGGGCTGGTTTGTTACACTTTGGCTCTTTTAATAACAGATTTTTTATCTCTTGCATTCAGTGGTTAATGGTATTTGTGCAAGAAAAACTGCTCCTTGGTCCTCAAAACAATTTTACAGTACTGTGCTCATCAGCACTGAATGTGAGTCACTGTACTTAAAAGATACTGAGATGGAGAAGTAAAACAGTAACAAATGGAAATTAAAAGTGGTAGAAGTACACAATGTCTTTTTTAATAGCTCTGAGGGATGATGTGGTTATGTAGTAATGAAAAGTTACAGCTTCTCATTCTTTTTTATTTGAGACAGTGAAATTGCATCTGGAATTTCAGAGCAAAGAATGGAGCACCTGCACAATTCAAAGACACCATATTAGACCTTTCCTCCATCTCAGGAGCTACTGTTTCTGTTATTTGGTAGTCTATACAACACATTATTAGATTCCTTTGGCAATCAGGTGCGACTTCCAGAGGAATTTAAGAATTTAAGTACTGATGTTCTGAGCTCCTTTGGAAAGCTGAGGTAATTCAGAGTTCAACATTAAGAACTGTGCCATATGTTTTCCAAAATCTGTCCCAGTGCTCCAACATACCTGATGCTAGAGCTTTGTAACCATATCACAGTGGTTCAAATTCAAAACCTGAATTCCTTCCAGAACCGCATTTTTACCTTTTAGGAAAGTTTAAGAAGGTCTCGTTTTCTATCTGATAGAAAACAGGAACAATGAAGGAACTCGAGGGAATTTTCTTGTGTTTCTACAGCTTAGAGTGCTACAAAACAGTAAACAGGATTTCAGAGTTGCAGAGTAATAAGAACTAACCTGCCTCTGACTGACCAGGTCCTCATCTGAAAGGCTGCACTTTATCTCCTGGGTTTAGTTCTGGGCCACTCACTTTAGGAAAAACTTTGAGAGGCTGGAGCTTGTCCAGGGAAGGGAGCAGAGCTGGGGAAGGGTCTGGAGCACAGGAGCAGCTGAGAGAGCTGGGGTGGTTGACAGCTGAAAAGGAGTCTCGGGGGGACCTTCTCACTTGTACAGATCCCCAGAAGGAGCCTGTGGGCAGGTTAAAGCTGAGCTCTTCTCAGGGTTAACAAGTGCCAAGAGCACTTGAGGATGCTGGCTCAGCGTGCACCAGGTGCTGGGGGCAGCTGCAGGTGAGCTCTGGGTGGGAGCCCCAGAGCAGAGGCTGGGAATTGCTTTGGGAGGTTTGGGTAAGACAGGGCACCTGTGGCTCGTGTGACCCAGATGCTCCCCGTGCTCAGACTGGGAGGAGATAAAAGCCCAGGAGCTGCTTTCATCAGGCCCTCTCCTTGGAAGCATCAGCTTGTGCTGTTATTTTATTATTTCATTATTGCACCAAGAGTACATAATTTTAAGGCTCTGGATGACTGAGACTCTGCTGTGGGAGCCTGGAGCTTGGGCTGGTAAGGAAACCTGGGGTGGCTGTGAGTGTGGAGTGGCCTTGGTCATAGCTCAGCAAGTACTGGTGTGGCTCCTGGATACTTGGACAGAGAAGTTTCTGTAACACAAGGGAGCTTTAGATTGGAAATTAAGAAAAACTTCTTCTTTGAAAAGATGGTCAGTCATGAGCTGCCCAGGACAGTGGTGTAATCACCATGGCTGGAAGTGTTCAAAAGCTGTGTGGGTGTGGGATTGGGGGATCTGGTTTAATGGTGAATACTGTGCTGCTGGGCTAATGGTAGGACTTGATGATCCTAGGGGTCTTTTCCACCCCTAAGAATTCTATGGCTCTGTACCAGCTTTCCTTTCAGATTGTGAGTAGTGATAGACCCACAGTAAAACAGGTTTTAAATTGAGGAATTTAAGAGGCAATATAGCTCTCCTTAGAAAATGATTTAGAGAGTCATCAAGAAAATAAGAGAAGGGTTTCTAGGGGTTTCAAATTTCATTGTTTTTTAGTGCCTTTCCATGGGGCCATTTTTCACATCTGGTGTGAAATCCAGCTGAAGGCAATTTGAATGATTACATTTGCCATTGTGGGTTACCTCAAAGGCCTTCCCTGCAGCATTCTGTTGTCAGCTTCAGCTGAGGAGCTGGTGGGTTAGTGAGGGAGCCTGAAATACCTTCTGGTACAGACAGGTGGTATTCCCAAATCAGACAGGGCTGGCAGGACAGCACAGTGAAGCTCTAGCTGCCCCTGCCTGCAGCTGGAATGCTTTGGTACCCAGAGCTGTCAGTACAGAACTGCTCATGGACTCTGAGATTAGGCTGTAGAAAGGGAAGCCAGGACTTCAAAGCTGTGCTGTGCTCTGAGTTTTTATATGCAGCTTGAAGATCCCAGTATTTCTGAATATGCATGTCTTTAATCTAAACACCATATGGTTTTGCTGACCTATGCAATGTTGATGTTTCTACCCTAATTTGTATGTGTTTCTCTGTGCACTGCCTGGTTTAGTTCTAGGAAAATGGTTAGAGTGCTGCTGAGTCAGTGCAGCTGGGATAATGAGTTGACCTACTTTTCCTGTCTCATTGGGACATCCATGCAATATTGGAAGAAAAAATTAATTGCTACAGATAATCCTTTCCATGGTAAAGTCAATGTGGAAAATCACTTCACCTATCACTATATTTGTCCCCAACCCCATCCATAAAAGCAGCCTGCAGCAATAATACTAGGAACAGCACTAGCTGAGAAAAATATTAAAGTAGTATTCATGTATAACAGCTGTGCAGCCCAAGGTCATAAAGCAAGTACACAAAGCCTCAAAGGGTGGGCTGCAGCAAGCTACTTTTTGTGAACTTTGCAAAGGAATGGTGAAGAAGTGGAAAGTCTTAATTCATGCAGTATCTTTTGATACAAATTATTCACTTTTAAAATGAGCAAGGATCTATTAAAAAAAAAATCTTGATTTTTAGCTGTAAGTGTTTTGTGTGCCGGCTTTAAGGTAATGCACTGTGTTCTGTTATTCTGTGTGTAGAAGTGTTGCAACAACTAGAATTTTTTTCAGTAAAATAGATCTGAAATCAGGGTGACTTTCAGGTTCATGAAGTTTTATACATTTAGTTACATGTTTTACTGACCATACCTGACTGGCCAGAATTTACCACTTTGTCTGAGAGTTTATCTGACTTTGTGGAGTTTTCAGCCACGGAACTCACCTATGGTAATGCTGGTAGGAGAGAGCACCAAGATTTAGCAGAACTTTTTGATGGTGATAGACACAGCATCAGTTTGGGGATTTCTATGCTGTGTGCCTGCTCAGATTCATCCCTAAAATAGCCCTGGGATGTTTGCCAGGTCCTGGGAGTGATGTCCAGTTTCATGCGGAGGTCCTGGCTCAGGTCCTGGCAGCAGTGCAGTGTATCCAGCACACCCAATGTGCCACCCCAGGGTAGTTATCCCTCCAGTTCTGGAAGCAGGCTTATGAGAGAGTTAGCTGAGCTGTCCCAGTGTGGTGCATCCTCACACAGTCATGAAATATCCATAACATGATCTATGCAGAGAGATCCCTGCATCTTGAGTACTCTGATCAGGCAAGGGAACAAACCTGAGCTGGTGTGGAACATAGCGCTCTGGAAGAGATGACATCAAAATGATTTAAAAAAAAAAAGATGGCCAAAGCACAAGAGTTTGTATGGAAATGTGGGTATGAAAACTACCTGGATAGCAGCCATTTCACTGCTGGTACCCTGTTTTTCTGCAGCTCATAAAAGGGTATAAATCAACAATGCCAGCTGTCTGCATGGAGCACATTTCTGGTATTTGCTGTGTAACAGTGTCTTTCCTACAAAGCCACTCAATTTTCTGTGCCACGGGCAGAGCTCTCTGTTCCTGCCATGCTACCAGAATATCTGTTCCTCTCCTGCCAGCAGAGTCTGGCAGTAAACCCAGTGTGCCTGGCACAGGAAGACCAGTGCAGATTTTCTCCCCTCTGTGGACCAGGTTTGCCTGCTGCTCTGAGCACACCTGGGCCATGTACCCTCCTTCTGGGATCTGCATGGAAGAGAGAGGCTGCTGCTCATCATTCTTTTAGCAGATGCAATTTCATGGGTTTTAGCAACTTAAGGCATCTCTTGGGCACTTCATGCCCATGTGCAGTGGTCCCAGGGCTGCTGGTGCAGAGTGTTGGGATACTTGTCCTTCCTGGCTCATCCCATGAGCTCTGTGAGGTTGTGCCTTTCTCCTGAAAGCCTTTACCTGGGTGAGGAGTCACAGCCTCCTCTGTTCCTATCAGTGATTCAATTTACCTGTTTTATCTGTGTGTTCTGCCCTCTCTCTGGTGGCAAAGGGGCAGACATGTGTTTCTTTGTCTCCAAGGACCACTTAACTGATGCAGCATTTCAGCATTGAATATGAAAGTTGCAGAGATGGTTTATGTAGCAAAACAATAAAGTGCTCATAATTCTGCCTCACATGAGAAATAAGACAACCACACTGCTTAAAATAAATCTTCAGCTAACTCTAGACATATGTAAAGTTGCTCAATATTATTATTTTGCTCTTCCACAGTCCAGTCGTTTTCTTCCTTCTCTTCTGAGATTTCTGCCTGCAATTTCTCTCTAAACTCAGCATTAGATATTCTGTTTCAAGGCAGTTGTGATAATTGTGCCTTTCTTTATTCTAACCCGTATTTCAGACATACTGAAAACACATTCTTGAACACTACTTCATTTGGAAGGCTTAAGGATCTTACAAGTGAGCCCTCTTCCTGTGCTAGGATTGGACAAAGTATGATGGGGAGGAAAGCCACTCATTATTCATGAGAGAAATATCTTTCCAACTAAAATACATGCATATAGTGAATAATTTTAGATTTCAGTATTCATTTTCTGTTGATTTCCACCCCCTAAAACAGACATACTTTTGCAGTCCTGGAACTGTGAAACTGTAATATTCAGTACTATTTGGGAAATAATGCTGATATTTTTGTTTGAATTCTGTTCAGGATTTCACTTGGGCTGGTGGATTAACATCATAATAGGAATGAATGCACACATCAAGTGCATAAAAGAAGTGACAGGTAGATACACAGAAAATACATTTTGAGTTTTCTGAGTGTGAATGGTTCGTGTTGTATGAAAGTGTTAATGAACCCCCACAGACCTCTCTGAGAAAAAGGTGACACTTCAGAAACAGAGCCAGAATTGTGTGTAAGGAGAAGATTCTGAAACTGAACCATGTTAGGGAAATTAGTTGAAGTGACATTTAGTTCTTTAGGCCTGAGGGATATTTTAATCCTATGAGAATTTAATCTATATTATGGATGCATATGAGGAAAGAAAAGATAATTTTGGATAAAGAATGCTCATGGTGTGCTCTCCATGACTTTGACTAAATTCAGTTCTTCATGAAGGCTAAATCTAATTAAGGTATGTTTTTCCCCTATGCTTTTGCTGGTCTTCTTATTTCTTTTAAGGTCAGTGCAAGGTAAAGTTATCCTGCTTGTATGTAAGAATACTTGTACTTCCTTTCTCTTCATGTATTTGCAAGAGAAATTCTTGTTTTCTTTGTCAGGTTTTGAACCTTATCTTTACTTCTATATTTTTTCCTATTTGCATGTTTTTCAGTGATGTTTGCATTTTGAAGCATTCGTATTTTCAAGAGCAGCTGCAATGCAGTCTGTTTAAATGCATTGCAAAGCATGTTTGGCGTGATTGCAAAGAAAACAGTCTAATTGTGAGATATTCCACTCAGTTTTAATTGGAGTGCTGGCACCACAGCCATGGTGAGGTGTAACTGAGGTGCTCTGATGGGTCGTGTGTCACTCTCTGTGCATTGGGATTTCCTCAGTAAAGCCAGATAGAGCAGTTGCCAAGCAGCTAGAGAGAAAGCACACCACTGGTAGCTTCTGGGCACTAAGAGAGCATTTCCTCCTAAATTTTGTTACTTATGATACTGATGATAGGAGTATTAGCCTTGGGTCTGATAAATGCTTACCAAACATTATTGAAAATAACATAGAAGATTGCTGAAATGGGAAGTTTTTCTTTCTTTGTCTTGATTGTGAAGAAGTGCTTTTTATTTTGCTTCTTTCACTTTCCCGTGTGCATCCAATTTTTACTTTGCCTTTTTTTTCTCAATTACATAACATGTTCCTTTAGGCCTTTCAGTGGCAGTTCTCTGCAAGTGAATAAAACAATGTTTAAGATCTCTCTAATAATGAAATTGCCCACTTGTCCAAACAAAAGGCCATTGTGTTACATTCTTTGGTAATGCAGCATTTTTCTAATGTTCTCATAAAAAGATCTGCTTAGCTAATGAAATTTAAAATGACGAATATAAGTATTTAAATAACCTGATCTTTACCTTTCCTACTCTAGATACAACTTATGCCCACTTCATTAGAATTCCAGTCTTATTAAAAAATGAATTTAGAATGAAGCTGAAGCAAACCTGTTGTGTTTGCAAAGCTGTCAGGAATTTGATAGATTTATCACAGTAGTTCCTGCAACTCATACTGCTACATGTATAAACTATGGTTCCAACTATTAGAGCTATTCTTAGAGTAAAACATGTTTGTGTTTCCCTGAGTTTTATTTGTATCTTACTAAGGAAGAATAAATTGTGGCATCTTGTTTTCCTTCTGTCACACACCCATTCTGTGTGATCTCCTTCCTGTGCCACTTTAGTCCTGCCTTGCCATAGAAGGACTTTTCTCCAAAGCTTTAGACATTTTCTTGCTTACAGAAGAATTTATAAGGGAGTAAATCAGAAAAGGCGTCTGGACTCGTGAATCCCTTCCTGTATGCAAACTGATGCTCCTGATTGTTGAGATGCTCAGAACAGTATTACTCAAAATCAGCTTCATCAATTATTTAGGTATTGATGAGACCCAAATTCCTCCCCTGTGTTTTATTGGGCTGGGTGAAGAGCTAGTTATGGAGACTGAGAGGCAGAAAAAATGTGGCGCTCTTATAGTGCATTGTCAGGAATATAGAAATGATTTCCTGGGTAAGGAGAATCAATTTCATTGTCTGAAGCCCCACACTGAATGACAGCGATTCTTCCAGAGCACACAGAACTGTGCAATTATCATTAATAATGTAGGGGATGAAACATTTTGCAATTGATTATAAAGTACCAGATCTTAAGGCCTTTATTCTATTACTTCAACAAGTTCCTAGTTTAAATTTGTCTTTAAAAACACTGATATTCAATTGTATGCACAGCTGGTCTGTGTAACAACCTGCTTCTGTAACATGCTTTCCCATTCATTCTGCTTGTTCATCACCCTACCTCTTGCATATCTCACCTTAAATTAACTTCCAAACTCCTGAGGGGGGTAGTGAAACAGAACTTGGATTTTTCAGCACCATTCAGCAAATGTAAAACACGTAGGGGCTGTGTGTGCCCCCTGTGAAGTGATGAGGGAGAAATGACCAGGAAATACTTGATTTAAATAGGAAGGAGCAATCTGTGAGGGAATCCAAATAAATGTTATGCTGTTTAACAAAGTGTTGCCCTCTGATGTGACTGAAGATGTAAGTTGTGCAAGTTCTGTTCAGCAAAGCAACAGGGCAATTGATATGTTAGCTGCTGCAAGAGCTGGTATAATTTGCTGCCTGGAAGGAAGATTTTGAAGCACTAATTAAAGCTCCCTATTTTACAATCTTTTCAGTGGCTTTGCTTTTAATATAAGTGTAAATGTACATTGTAGCTTTTATCTTGTAGAGGAATTAAGTTACAATTTGAGAGGCCCCTGATAATATCAACAGCTCTGCCAGCTGAGGGGGATGAAGGGTCTTGGATGGAGTGGGAAGTGTAACTTCAGGTTGAATTAGAAGCAACACTGCTTCTCCCAGTACCCTGGTCTATTGCTGTTGCTCTTTGAAGGTGTTGGCTATCACAGCCAAACTCTTTTTTTGGTTGTTTTGGGAAGAGCTGTTGCCCCAGAGTGATGGGTGTTTTTCAAACATGGCCCATTGCAATGTGATTACCATGTTTGTGCTCCTCTTGCTAGTGAGGAACTTAATCAAAATCAGCAAGTGTTCAGCATTTCACTGTTTCATAGAATTGTTGGCAGGGATTCAGAGGTCTTGCAGGGCAACTGGGAAAATGGAAGGTGTTCAAGGACTAAGAGAAGAGCAAGGATAAGTGAGCTTAGCTGTCTGCTTGAAAATGCAGAGGAAATGCACAGGAAAAACAGTGGTGCCATGTGGGGGCTACACTGTGTAAGTATAACTGTGAACTGCATTCCAGAATAAATAACCCACATCTGCTTCCCAGTGTTTGTGGTTCAGTGTGGCCACAGCTGCATCTAGATGTTTAGGATTCTGGTATTATTTTTAACTGACTAGAGCAATCTTTAAATTGGGTAAGTATATGAGCAGATTGAATGTACTTGTCCTGTTTTACAAGGAAAATCGTTCTTCAGCTTAAAATTTTAGGGATATGTACTTGGATGACTTTACCAAATTACTATTATAATTTATAAAACATAATATCCTTTTGCTATAAAGTTTACATTAAAATATAATTTGTATTTTCCTTCTGGAAACTTACTGTAACTAGACAAAGCTACAATAGTTGTTTCTGTTCACTTTTCTTATTTTTACTTTTTTTAGTGAAAAATGCTGCCTAGTTTGGACTACTCTCATTATAATCCAAGTAGATTTTAATTTTTTTTTTGGAGTATCATGTAAGGCAAATGAAATAATAAAAGGAACACCCTACCTAATAAAAACCCTATCTAGCTGTTAAGGTCATGACTTTTATGGAATGCTTTCATTTAAACAATCAGAATTTATGATGTATTTTAAGGAGCTTATTTAATGCTATGGTTTGCAATTTAGCTTAGTTTATCCCTGAATTTTCCTCTAAAGTTATATAATGTCTTCGGTTACACAAAAAGCTAATAAGTAATTAATCCATTTTGCACACATAAAACCTCTAGGTGAAATGCAGTGGTTTGTAAAGTACTTGTAATAAACCCTATATTATACTAATGAAATAATGGAATGAAAAGATCTCCTTTATATATTTCATCAGACATTTTGTAGTGTACTTCTTTTTGCTTCATACAGATACTAATGGGAGAGGGGATTCCATTTTGCCACTTTTCATGGGTGTATTTTTTGTTTTAGATTCTGCAAGCATGCTTCTCTTAGATCTTAATTAACAAAATGTTTAAAAACTACAGGTGGATCAGGGATGAGGTGAATAGCTGATAAAACTGTGGAGTGAGAAAGTACAAACTGTTTCTCATGGAAATTGGGAGCAGCTCAGTATGCCAACTGTCCTGTACAAAAGGAAAATGTAAATATTCCTGTGTTTAATCCAATCATTAGCCTGGAAATTCTGGCACAAAACTTTGACTCCCATTTCAGGGCTGGTTATGCTCAGGGCTGCCAGAGTTGTGCTGTGTGACTTCACCTCCCTGCCCTGCTGCATTTTTTTGGATAGTGGGAGATGGTTACAGGGAGAGGGGCACTCGGGTGGGAATGCCTCTCTTCAGGTCGAGGGTGATAAACTCTCACCAAGTGAGAATGTGGTCTGGGAGAAATGAATGCAGAGGCCCTTGGGATGTGTCCCAAAATGCATCAGAAAAACAAAAGTCATGGAGGGGTTGTCACAGGATGGATTTTATAACCATGATGGCTTATATCTTCTAACTAGAAGACTGAGCACTCTGGTCTTCTTTCTTTTGCTTTTTTGATGCACTAAGTAAATATTCCCTGAACTCTGTAAAAATGACTTTTTTTTTGAGTTGGAGCCAAAAACCAGCTGAGCAAAATATTTTGCTCCACTGCTGTCCTTAGAACAGATGCAATTCTTACCTTTCAAAGCAGGAGCATCCTAATTACCTGGAGAATCTCTCAGCCGCTTGTAGGATTTGTTCTGCTGGACAGAAGCAGGTACAAAACCATCCCTGTCCCCACTGCTGTAGCTCTGGTGTGCATAGCAGGGAGATTGTCTATATCTAATTCTTTTAACCCCTGTCCTTTCTGGGTCCACTGAATAATTTATTTCCAAACTTTAAATCTATAAAAACATTCTGTGATGCTTTCCAGTTCAATGATTGCCTTGTCACTGGTCCCTCTGTTGCCCACAGTGCTGCATTTTGCTCAGCCCTGGGATGTGAGCTCCTATCACTGCCTCGGGATAATGGAAGGGCAATCACCTCCCATGCTTCCACCCCGCAGTGAATCCACTCTCATTCAGGTGTCTCTTTATTCCTGCTGTGAGCAGATTCCTCCCACACAATGCTGAAGCTATCTCGGAGTGCTGTTCGTTTCATCAGCGTTTCCTTTTTGTTGCCTATTTGGGTTCTGCAACTCTTCTTGCCTCTAAGTCCTTTTTTTTTTTTTTTTCTCTTTTTTAGTTCTCTTTTATATTACTCTTTCTGTTTAGAATGGGATGCACTTCTCAGTCCTCAGGAATACATTTCTGTTCTCCATTATTGCCCCCGAGCTCAGAATTTGATGCTGATTGCTTTATCCTTAGTACTTCATTGTGCTTAAGTGGCTGCTCAGATTTAAGAATAAGAAGTTAAACCACTAAAATTTTAACACATGCTTTTCCCAATTCAGGATGGATGGCACCTTTAGCATTTTCCTGAATAGGAGCCTAAAAGCCTCCATGTGAATATAAGTTGAATTAAATATTAAGTGAATATTGAGCACATACCTATAATATATATGCATTTAAGTGCTTTCCTAAATATAGTTATTTTACCCTGATTTGAAGTTCTTCCCAACAAGAAACACATTCTTGTTTCTCTAATTAACTACAGTTACTGACTAGGAAAAAAGATATAGTACTTTTTAGATAATTAGGGGAGGGTGTTTTGCTAGTTCACTTCTCTATTTTCTCATTAGACAGGCATCTATTCATCATTCTTGGGTTCTGTAGACAAGATTTTTCTGCTAACTTTGTACAAGTGTAACTTACTCTCATACAGAGCTGGCAGCTAAACCTTAGTTATAACATTGTTTTGTTGTTGGATGCTATTCCTGAACTGTTCTTGTAAAGAAAGGGTGCATATGTAATTTACTTACCTCTTTCAGTGATGGAAGAGAGCATTTGAAAAATAAGGGCCAGAACTGTAAAACTAATGTTTAAAATTTGATTTTAAGACAGTCTTATTGCACATTATTTTTATATGCACTGAATAGAGACAATTATTACTTCCCTCCTACCCCAAATTTTTTTGGCAATCTCTGCTTTACTTCCGTGAACATATTTGTTTTTGGGAGGCAGAAAAATCAAAATAAGTTCATACAGTAGCAATAGAATAATAAAAAATTCAAGTTGAAAAATTCTCTGAAAATATTTCGTCTTGATTTGCTTTGAAAATCTTGCTTGTCTGAGTAGAATGACTGGAAAAGGGTATTGTGCAGGAAAAGCCCTGTTATGAATGCATGAAATTTTTGAAGTTATTTTTGAATAGATTGATTCATATTCAGATTAGCTTCCTGCCAGATGGAGGGAATTTACAGTAAATCAGTTCTTGGCAGGAGGGAAATAAAAAATGAACAGCATCTGCCTATTTATAAAAGTTGTCCTATTCTTTTTCTATATTGGTGGGGGACAAATTACCTATCCAAAGAAAGTTTTATGGCCGATAAGCTGCGGAATGTTAAAGCTTACAGGGATGAGAAGGCGTTTGTGTTTACAGAAGAGGCTGACACCAGAGCATCTTTACAGATTGTACACACACCTTGCATAACACAGCCACTGCTGCTCAGCACCTCTGCTACTGAGCTCCTGCTCCAGCTCTGGCTCTGGCTGCAAGGAAAGCCTCGCAGCTGCCAGAAGTTATTTTAGGCTGTGATCTTGCAGACGTGTCTCTGTAGGCAGCCCCAAAGTCAAACATTCCACATCCGCCAAGGAGGAAGGCTCATGAGTATGCAAACCCTTAACAGCCCCCTTTTGACCCATGCAGATCAAACTGTCCTGTGGGCCTATTAATATTTCTGTTCCCAAGTTCATACTTTAAAAGTTGGAATTTGGAGAGCTCAGATATTAGGTCAATATATTTGACTGCTCCTTTGTAATGACCTTACTGTGATGGGTGTGCCTGGGTTTTTAATAAGCAGTTTGTTTACATTATTGACAGTTTAATGTACATAAAAAGAGAAAGCTCAGGCTTTCTCAGTGTTGTTGCTGTCCAAGTACTGGCTCAAAGCTGCTGCAGTCAGAGGTTAGATGGCTGAAGCAGGAGTTAACAGCATCCTTCTGGTATGAGCAGCTCACTGCAATCTTTCAGTAATTGCAGCTCATGAGCAACAAAAGCTGGGAGTGACAGGCACTGACAAGGCACAGTCATATTTCCCATACCTAACTTTGTTTACCAAAAATACCATGCTGTTCTCCACCTACATATTTCTAAGTAGAAATAGATGTAGAATGGTATTTTGTTGTTTAAGTTTAGAGATAAGACATCCTTGGAATGTTGGTAATTATTTCCTTTACCTCACTAACCAGTAGATTCCCAAAGGAACGCCTGGGCAGAGGAACAGAGTGGAGACCAAGGCACCACTGAAACTGGCCCATGCTCCAGGATCACTGGTGGCTGTTCACATATTTATCAAGGGTGGTCCCCAACTGCAAGGTCACTTGAGCACTTTAAAATCCTCAGCAACCTCGTGCTTTCAGCCCATTTCTCCCAGCATGGCCCCCTGGCTTCTGTGTATGCTGTTGGCCGTGGGCTGTAGGATCTGCTGGCTCTGAGTGGATCCTGGTGTTCCTCTGGTTTTCCCCGCTTCAGGAAAACCCCCTGTGTGCTGCAATCCTCTGCTCTGCTGTGAGATGCAGCTGCTCAGGATCTGGTCACCTTGGTGGAAAAGTCACAGCTCTCATGTCTTTGTGAGATTTACGTGGGATGTAATCATCCATGGCAGATTTAAGATTGAAATTTTTTTTCTCTTATTTGTGAAATTCTATCATCCTGACCTAGAATGCCAGACATTTTGATTCCCCCCAGTTAGAAATGTAATTATGTCAGATATTTTATCGGTGAATCTACCAGGAGATATTATTGCTTTCTATTTTCAGACACTGCCTGTCAAAGGACTTAGAATTGGCACTCTTGTCCTTGGCCAAAAAAATGCCAAGGTAATAATCTCAATGATGATAGCCAGAAATGGCTGACAAATGAAGCCTGAAGTAATACAGTCATTAGATTACATTTCCTCCTTTCTGAATGTATATATATAATACTGCCTTTTCTTCTTGAGTAGTAGAAAAAAATGTGCTAATATAATTTGAAAATTACATTGGGAAAAATGCATATCTTCAACTAATTCCCACTTTATGTTGGTGGTTGATATGCAGAAATCGTAGGTGTTCTATAAAATGACTGTATTTTGTAGACTAAATTTGAACTTCGAAGTGAATTAAAAGATTAGGCCATGATTAATGTTTAACTTATTCTGTAAAATATATGTCTGTTAAGAAAGCAGCATTATAGAGTAGTCATTTAGCATGAAATTCAGTGAATTTAAATAGGTATAACTCAGCAGGGTTACAGCAAGAAAAGACCATGACTATCAAAGGTGAAGCAGAAAAATTCTGTAAGGACCAAAGGACAGTGATAAATGGATAGGAAATGAAAATGTTGTTACTTTAGTGTTAAATTGCTTTGCAGGCTAAGGTCCTGTGTCTTTTAAATGCTTGGTAACAGGGGTGTTCCATGTGGTGGGTGCTGAGGGAAGTGGAGCTAGGCAGGGTGTCCAGTGTTTGCAGAATCATGCAATCTGAAATAGAACCTATTCTGTGATTTCTCCTTATAGGTTTAAAACCTTATCCTGCAAGATCCTCACATACAAACCTCACAGCAACTTTGCAGGGGAATCTGCTACCTTTTAGAGAAGTTAACTGAAACTATTTAAAATATGTAGGTGTTAAAGGCAAAAACCAGAAAGAGAGAGGCAATGCTTCTCCATCATGTATCTTCAGCCTGAAGCTGCCAATATTATTCACATTTTATAGCAGTGAAATTAAGGCAGTCAAATAACTGTCCTGGAGCACTCATTGCACCCAGAGCTGCAGGAGTGTGTCTACTGAATTCCAGTGTGTGGTTTGGTTTGGTTTTGTCCCCTCTATTTTCTTCCTGTTTCTCAGCCAGGTCTTGAACTCCTGCAAATCTCTTTATTTACAACAAATGTGTTGAAACAATACTTGCACTTAAATATTACAGGTGATTGTTTTTGCCCTCCTTAGGGACAAGAGTTCTGAGCAGTTGGTGCAATCAGCTCCTAAGCACATTTCACACTTTCATGGTGTAGTTATGAACACAAAAGAAAAGGGAAGGAAGCTGGGGACTTTCTGGTTAATAGGAATTATAATTTTGTGTGTGTTTCTGAACATTAGATTTTTGCTGAAGACCAAGACACTGTAGGCTGTGCAGTAATTATTTAGTATTCTTTCAGGGAACACAAAACACATCACTGACCTTGAGTATCTTAGCAATTGTGTTCAAGAAAATGAAAATTCATTTATGCAAATAATAAAGGACAATAATTAGATAACATATAATTTAATGCTTGGAAGATTTCTAAAAATTAATTTGAAGTTACTAATGGTGTAAAATGTCAATTGCTTTTCACAAATGTGTGTTTTCTTACAATTCATGTTTAAGGAGTTTAATGTGTACATTGCATATGGTAATTCAGATCTTCTTTCAGTGAAGTCCTGGAGCACATCAGCATTTCAATTAGGGAACACCCACTGACATCAGGGCAATTATTTACCTGAAAAATCTCTTAGAAGTGTTTTATTATAAAATTTTTGGAGTGGCAAAGCAAGGGGCAAGGTTCTGCAGTTAAGTTTGTGTTCTCTGCTATTCTAACTACTCTTTCAAACATTGTTTGCTTCTTCAGACTCTCCCTCCTTGTATTTGAAAGAGAGATAATGAGTAAAGCTGAGTAATTTTGGGGCATGATGAAACATGGAACAAAGCAAGCTGCTTTTTCATGGGCATCAACAAAAGCTTTAATTTTTCGGTGGCTGCTGAATAATATTGCTGGGCAATATTATTGGCAAATATTGATTGGCAAACACGGGGAAGAATCCTTTGTGTTCCATTATTGACATATGGGCTGGCTAGACATGGTTATGAACCTCTGCAATTTTGTTCTCAGTCTGTAATAGGATTTTATTAGACATTTTATATGATAAGTGAAGGAACAGTTTTGAATCCTGAGCTTTCACTTACATATTCACTTACTCTCTGAGATATCTTGGAGAAAATTTGCCTATAGGGGTATTAGGATGGGCAATGAAATTTGAACTGAAGCTAAAATAATTCCCTATTCAAAATAAAATTTTCTTAGTGCATATATCAAATGAAAAATGAAAGTGTTTAATTTTAAAATGGCCTGGCCCGGTATTCAGCAGGAATGTTCTAACTGAAGGCAAAACCAGTCTTTATTCCCTTTGAGGTTTTGTTTTCTTTCAAACAGTAAGTATCTGCATTCACTGATGTTACAGAAATCAAATTCTGAGGATAAAATAATATTTATGCCTTATGTAAATATAGTGGAAAACTGAGTTCAAGAAATGGCACTTTTTCCTTTCCTGCTTCTTTGTTCTGATCCCTACATGTTAATTGAGGGAAAAAGCATGCCATAAATGCATGTATAACTATACGGGATGCTTTTCAAGGCGACTTTTCCATAATCTTACTTTCTGAATTTGACCTAAGAAGAGGAAGTTTGGTCCCTGTGTTTTGTCAGAACTTAGATTTAAAATAAGAATCAAGTTAGATAGTCTTTGCAGCCATAGAAAACTACTAATTAGCAATAACAGCAAAACAATATTTTGACCTTCCACAGCCCAAAAGTATACTATTACTAATTAACATAAATTGATTATGTTTAGTAACAAGAGCAGAGTCAATAGTGCAAAACACCTCCATAAATATTCATGTGAATGTTAAATATTTCAGTCTTTGTGTGGCTTCCTGAATTCTCTTGCACTGGCTAGGCTTTTGCCAGACTAAATGCTCGCAGGGAAAAACAATCTTAAGGCCACATGTTTTAGCACTTAAGTTTGTTTGCCATCTGAAATTCCTGCAGGAATCTGTGAAGAGTTGTGTTTGTCTAATTATGGAACCAGTGCCTGCTTAGGAAGTTGAGGTCTATTTGAAAAAATCCCACACCACCACCTGTGGTAAAAAACTTCTTAAGCTCAGACAAGGTGTGGATGTCAGAAATCTCCCATTTGATGCCACCTGTGTCTCTTTAAGCAGGGAGGTGCTTTTTTTCCTTTTATAATTGTTATTCTGTGTGTCTCACCAGCATTAACAGCAGTGTGACTTAACCAAGAGAAAGAAATGACAATACTAGAAGCAAGAGAATCCTAATATTATAACAGAAAACAATTATTTTTGGTATATTTTGTAATTTAATTCATGGAAACTCTCAACTGGTCTTAACATTTTCATGGTTCTGAAAGGTCTGTGTAGCCATGCCCAAGTTCCTTTGTGCTTTATGCATGATCATGAACTAGACAAGTTTCTTATGCATTCTATTTCTGTTTTGAAAGGATGCAGTAAAAGCATAAAAATCACAAAATGACAGAATTATGAATGATTCAAGTGAGTTTGCTTAGGAGAAAAAGATATTGATAAAATATTTTGCTTTTCTTTAGCAGAACAACATGCTTTTTAAATATGAGAAGTTCTGTAGAAACTGAACCACCCGTTTGTTTCCCTGCTCTTTTGCCATGAATACAATACTTAATGTTTGAATGGTTCTTTAATATCCTCTATTAGAATTATTTCAAGCCACTGCCATTCTCTCCACAGTTACAGGCTCCTTACCTTCTCCTGAAAAGAGTCATTACTAGGATATTTAACAGAAATTTTGTTTGAATTTGTTGGATTTTGCAGTGTCTGTCCTTCTCACTGATCTAAGATTGAAAAGTGTAGAAAATGTAGATAAGAGAACTAAATACCTTAGGTGATGATAAAGATGTGAACAGCAGGACACACATCTGCCTGTTAGACCCTGTGCCCTTTGGCTCCTCCAGTGCCTGCACTCAGAATCCCTCTGGGCCTTGCCTCTGGCTGGGATGGAGTCATGTCCTGGTTAATGTGAGCCTCTCCATTTAGGGTGTTTCAGAGAGCTTACTGATGATTACAAACCTGTCATTTGATAATTTAGGGGCATACTCAGAGTTTAAACACACATTAGAAAACTTTTAAATACTGTGGCAATTTCTGCTAACTTTACTTCTCTGTATGGTGAAGGTGTTAATGTCCAGCAGTGGCTTTGCATTCTGGGGGAATGTTTCTATCACACATTAATGGTGTAGTAGACAAAGACTGAACCTTCAGGAATAACTGTAAGTCTGATCTTTCAAGCAGCTGTCCCTCCTGTCACTGTGCAGCCTTCAGCATCTGAACTCAGGCAGAAAGCACCATGAACATAAGGAAAGGGACTGAAGTGCAGTCCTGAGAAGGACTTTGAGGCAGTGACATCTGAGTCTCAGAGTGCATTTACAGAACAGCACCAGTCTTTCAAATGGAGTGAGGCTTCAATGTTCCCTGAGAGAAACCAGTAAAACTTCACAGGACAGTTGGATTGTTTCTCCAGGATCTCCTGATTACATGCCATTAGCTTGGAGAGCTCATAAGTCCCTTTGGAAGAGAGTCTGGTGCAACAGTAAAGCTTTTTTTTTTTTTTTTTTGGTGGAAAAGATCTTTCCCACAGTATATTCAGTTAATTACTTGCTTTTAAGATAAACTTTGTGGAGTGTAAGTGGAAGAGGTTGATTTATGCCCTACCTCTATCAGATATGCAAAGAGCTTGTGCATCTGCACTCTGTAAACATTTGGAGCAACAGACAGTTTTGTTTTCTTTGTTATAGCTGTGTTACACGAGCACTGCAAACACATTGCCAGTAATAAAATGTTAAAAGCTTGCCAAAATCATTAGGTTCTATACACTTATTATTAAACTGCAGAAGTGCTGCATGTTTATCACCAGCTGTTTTTTTGAATGTAGTAAAGCACTAGAGAGGCAGAGTGCTGAATCCAGTAAGCATTGAAGAGATAATATCACTTGTCTCCTAAAGAATCACAGATTGGTAGAACTGTTTTCAATTCAATTATGGCTTCCAACCTCAATTACTTCAAGAATTTTTCTTGTTAATTTATGGAGATGCTCAGAGACAAATATTCTTTTATGTAATTATTTTTCATTCAATGAGAAGCAGAGGAAGCAAACCCAATATGGTCCAAATTTTGCATGCATAAGCCAGGTGGTAAATACACATTACTCTCAGAATACCTGCTCACCCTGGGTTTAAGAGCAGTTTATCTGTAATGACACTTCCAGACTAAAAAATTCTTTCCTCTGGATGAGTAGTTTGTAATCTTGCCAGAGTGCACCTTTGGGGAGCAGCCTTTTCAGATATGATGGCAGCACAGCTCCTGTGTCTCCAGGTAGAATAAGGAACAGCAGAATCTCTACTTTACTGCTCATCCATCCAGGCCTTATGCAACCACTGCACGATGAAGTTGCACTGCTCATTTCTTTCCTCACTGGAGAAAAATGATAAAGTGCAAGTTTTTGCTTTTGCATCTGCTGATAGAGAAGGTTTCAGTGAGAAAACCAGGGGGGAAAATGTTTTGTTTCAGCAGTAACAGGAGGGGTGTCTGTGTGGTTCCCTTTTGAGAGCCCTTCTCAGCCCATTTCTGAATGGAGGCTGTTCTGCCTGAAACCAAATGGCATCTGGAGCTCCCTAAAGATGTCTGTGGATCCCTGTGCTTTTTCAGTGGCCCCAGGACAGCAGCTCCTCTTTCCAAGACTGGCAGTGCTGCTGCACTTGCTGCTGAGGAAGGATTCTTGAACATTAAGGCAGATTGTTGTGGAGAACAAAGGATCTGGAAACCGTGGCACTGCTAGAGGTGAATATTCAGAATCTGGATAAAATTTTTCATGGTGAGTTAGCTAAGTTGTGAATGTAGATGGTTGTCCATATTTCTTTTTTATTTTTATACCTTTTGGCATTTTTGCTTTCCTTTTAAAATTGTTCTCCTTTTCATCTTTTTCCTTCTATTTTTCTGATAGCATCTGCACTTTTCTGTGGAGTTTACCCTTTGGCTGAATTTGATGGTGAAGTAACTAAGGGCAAAGTGTTCTCTAGATTATCTGAGCTAAAAATTGACAAAAATAAAACATGTGCTAGCGACATCTTTTCTGTTGGTAAAGTTAGTTTAAAATGTGTTGTTGAGAAAAATCAAAGAAATGTCACTGATAGTCCTTTGAATGAGTTGCTTTAAAAAACCCAACACCCCTGATAAAACACAACCAAACAACAGCAAACACCTCCCAAAAAATCCACAGCCTTTGTAAGCATTTTATATTTTCCCCAAAGTACTGAAAAAAATTAAAAAAGGACAAATGGGTAACTTAGAACATTTCAAATAGCTAATAGAATATAATGGTAATTGTTTGGACAACATAGAATTTGACTTCATAGAAATTTGACCAGAATCAATTAGAGATTTCTTTTGTCTCTGCCCATTGCAAAAGAGTAATTTTGGATCTCTCCTGTTCTATTAAAGGATATTTCAATGGAGTTAATAAAGCTTCCATTTACAGGCATGAATTGGGTCAAAGCCCTCTCAAATGAGTGCCTCAATTTTGAACTCAGTAGGAGTTAAGTGCTGCATGTCACTGCCCTCAGAAATCATTTCCATGGAATAAATGTGTAGCCATAGTGGGGTGCCTGATATGCACCACAGGACCCATGTAATCATTTAATTCTTATGAGATCAAGTGATCTTACTAAGAGGTTTTTCATTTATGTTCATTGCTGGACCAGAAACAAGAGCACACCAACCTGACAAGTTCCACCTCTGAGTGGGAAATGTGGTTGGAAACTTCCCAGGCACAAATTATCCTAAAAGCCATGCTCTTTTGCCTTCTCTACAAGTCCAAACACTACAAATTACAAGCATCATTCTCAAAGACATGAAATACCTGCAGCAGATTTGGTGCCCACTACCCAAAATCTTGAAAAGGCAGTGTGTGATGTCTGTGTGATTTTATTTTTAGCACTCAGGGCCCCTTCCCTATGCAGAGGAGCCCTTGCACCTCCCAGGAAAGACTCGTGGCTGTCCCAGGTGGGGGATTTGCAGGGCAGATCCTGCTCAGATCCCACTTGCAGGAAATGAGAGCTCTGCTGGAGCTGTTGATGCCTCTGTGCTTCTCTCTCCACCTTTGGAAGTCAGCACTGAGGAGCCACAGTGTGGATAAAGCATTGTAGGACAAGTGGCTTATCACAGCTATCATGAATAATGCATCTTGGCTTCACTGAGTATGTGCAATGGCACTGCTAGCATTTTAAAGATATGTTTTAAAAACAGTGTATTAATAAACATAAAAGGTATTTCTCACCTCAGTGATAAAGACTCCACTGCTGCAGTGCACTTTTGTGACATAAGCCATATTTCTGCAGTTAGATTTATTAGTGTGAAGAAAATTGCTCTTCTGAAAAACAAGTAATACAGACACATTATTACTGTTGCAGAAGGTGTTATTAATCCACACCTTGCCTCTCCAGTTGCATGGACTCTGTTTGTTATCTGCAAAAGGAACATGACTGTAATATTCTCTAGCAAATCCTAGAAGCAGCTGTTTTATCATGAGACTTTTCCTCTTTCCTCTTTGTTTTCATGGGGGACCTTAACATCTTGATGCAATTTTAGAAGGGGTTCATTTGCTATACCTAAATAGAAGTGTATGTTGATAAAGATTTCAGTATTTTTCTTCTGAACTCTTTCTTTATGGATTTAAATAAAATAAAACCAAAATGAGAATGTTATTGTGCATGGTGCAGAGTTGGAGTGGAAGAATTAATGAGACATTTGTAAGAGCTGCCAGAGAAATAGCTTTGAAATCTCAAACAGAGGCTTAGTGCAATCAAGAAATATAAAAAAAAGTGTGTGCAGGAGCAATAACATGAGAAAATAATCCCATTTACCAGATGGTTAGGAGAAATGATTCTGAGTGGCCTGTTGAACAGAGATACTCCAAAAAAGGTCTGGAAATCCATGTGTGTGGAACAGGAGATAGTGAAGCACCTCCTGTATTGCCACTGCAGTTCTCTGCAAGTTCAGCAGCAGATTCCTGTCTGAATCCCCTTCCCTGCAGCTGAACTGATTACACTTCCCAGAATGTGCCCAGCATTAGTGAGGTCTTGTTTGGGTGGCCTTTGTTTAAAATGCAGAGACCAGCGGAATTTGATGAGGTTCTGACAAAATGCACATTCCTGAGCAGTCAACAAAGCAACCATGCTTCACTTGGGCATTGATTTCACTCTTGTGCCTCCTGTGATTTATTTATGATTATTAGTCATGTCCTTTCATGGTGTGAGGCAAATAACACTGCACATCTTTCACTTTTTTTTTAATTAGTTCAACTTTTTTGGTCCACCTTTTTTTTTCATTATTTTCATAACAATGAGAAAGAAATTTGGGGTTCAGTTCTTGTACAGGTGCCTCTTGCTGTTCGTGGCTCTCTGTTTTCCAGTAGCGTGTGAGTGGCTCTTGCATTCAGTCTTCCTTCATGATTCCCCCTGCCCAGACAGCAAGTCTGCCAGAGCTGGAATTAAAATGATGGGTGAGGTTGAGCACAGGCTGGTGGGGGTGCAGCTGGTCACATTTATTTACTGCAGCTGGGAGGGAATTTTTCTCCCCAGCTAAATTTTGCTAAGTATAAAACAGACAGGATCAAAGTACTCCCAAACAAGACCCTAATGGATTTCTTTGAAGTGAAACTGTCTGAATTATTTATTTTCAGTCTTATGTGGCATAATTGGCTCAGAGAGGTAATGCTCTATCTAGTTGTAATTATAATAAGGTAACATTTCTAATATTAATAAATAGTTTCTTTATTACTATAACACAGTGCTTAGATAGGGTACAAACTTATTAAGACTTGTGTTTTGCTCAATAGCAATGCATGGCTGTAACTGACTCTTGTTTGATCCAGCATTTCTCTAAATTACAAAGAACAAAGCTATCAGATAAAAATGAAACATCACAGAATGTATATTTCACGATTATTTTTGAAATGCCAATGTTACAAAACAGAATTCTTACATGTTCTCAAGTTATGTTTGACATTTGTGATGATTGCCCACTGTTGCCTTCAGTTACAAGTCCACTTATCAAGGATTACCTCTGTGTTATCCATACAATAATTGATAAATCTAATCGTTTCGCTAAGATGAAATGAAGCCTTCCCTAATAACACTAACAGTGTCAGGTGATGTCTGAGGGGACAATATTGTGCTCTAGACTGTTGTTGTGACTGTTACGATTTTAACAAAGACACACAAAACAAATTTGTAGCAAAAATACAAGTTGCCTTTTCCCTTACCCAAAACGTCTCATTTGTTGCATGGATCTGAGGTAAGAGTAAATTAAAATAGTCTCAAAGTCAGTCAGCCATTTCAATGGCAAGAACTTTGTTTTTAGTTCAGAACCTTTTGAAGCACTGTTGCTAATTTAATTTTGATACGGTGAAAGGAATGCACTTCCTTCTCTCCCAGAGAGTAAGAGTAAAAAGAGCTTTACTCTGTGCTGTGTGTGTTGGAAGGAAGGTGTAAGGGACAGCCAAGCTGAGCTGTGGTACCTGCTTGCCATGTTTGTCACAGCAGGTCTGAGCACACAGGCGTGTTTGCAGCCCTTGCAGGAGAGGCTGTCTGATCAGGATGTGTTCTGCAGCTGGAAGTGAGAGCCCACAAGAGGCAGGTTTGATTTGACATTTCTGGCTACATCTGAAAGCATCAGTCAGGGAATTTATATTGTACAAAGGAGCCTGTGGGAATGTAAACTTAGTGGTAGAAAGAAAAATGATCTGAACAACAGATAGTTTGTAGTATGCCACACATCTGCTAACCCAGGTGGACATGTTCCCAACTCCAGAATTCCTGTCAAAGGAGGAAGAATGACCACATAGCAAACACTATTAGTATTGTTCGCTTTGTACCCGACCAATTGTGTCATTTTTGCCAGAATCACATCCGGAAGGTAAATGAGAATATTTACATAGCAGAGCAGAACACACAGACCACATTAGAAAAGTGCACAGTGTAAAGAGGATTAGCTGTTGACCTTAGTGAAGTGCTTTATATGTCCTAATGCCTAGTTTCCTTTTATTTTTAATGGAAATTTCTCCCACTCATTAGTTATTTTGGTTCTTATGCTCTGAAGGTCCCAGCAAGGCTTCTCATTTTGTCCAAAATGTTAATATGGTTGTGCAACTGCCCAGTGACAGCCTAGTTTGACATCTGCTGGCATCTATCTCTGTAAGCAAACTCATTTTGCTGCTTGCATGTGACAAATGTGTATTGTCTGCTACTGAAATGTCTTCTACCTGCATGCCATTCCTCTCCTTACAGATACCATCAAATCACTGTGCTTCTCTGAAATCCTAAAACATGTGTTACTCAGCTTTCCCCATCAAATCATGGGTCTGTTTTTCCCTCTGCAGTATCAGTTGTCTGCATGATGCCTTGTTTTCTTAGAAGCTTTGGTATGAAAATGAGGCCTTTAATTCTTGCCCATTCCCCAGCACCTTCTGGTGAAAACGTGATCTTTTTGAAGGTTTGGGAAATGGCAAAGCACACGTAATGATTTTTTTAGCAGCTTAAACCAGCATTTGCTCTCAGACTGCAGCTTCACATTGATTAGGTGGTAGATTTTCTAGATTAACTCCTGACCACTAAAGCACTTCTGTTCTCTCCCATGCTGTTGGGAGACTTATTGATTTAATTGAAGGTGTTCTCCAGTTTCTCAGCTGTACGTATGTCTTTTCCTCCTTAAGCTGTTCACTTTACTCATTTTTATCATTCTATGGGCTATGACTGTTTTTTTTTTTCCCCCAGAGGTCATGAGCTAAAACAAAGGCTCAACTACTTTTCAAGAATCTACTTGTAATTAACTTGGCTTTAACTCACCCCCAACAATAGATCAATAACACCTATACCTGCCACCTAGGGAACTTCCCTGGGGCTATACACAGGTTAGACACCAGAATATGAAGGTAATTTAATTTAAAGAAAACAGAAACGGGTCATTTTAGCAATGCAGTGGCATCTTTGTGCCTTATTTACTTGGAAGCCTTGTATGACTGTGATATTTTTACTTTTCTCTCCTGCCAGGTATGTCTGAAAATTAATAAAGCACAAGTTAATACAACCAATGAAATATAAGGATGGTGTTACACCAGTACTCTATCCTTGCTCTCTTTTTTCTATGTTTTTCCAATAGTAGTAGGGACATAGCAAAAAAATCCCACTGGTTTTGTTTTAGGCCAGATGGTGGAATTATTCAGAAGTTATTTGCTGTTCCTCAGAGTGATACTTCAGGTTATATAAAGGTTTGACAAATGTAATGCAGGATCTGTGGCAACAGGGAAGAACATCTAGAAAAATACAGGGTTTGCTCACTGCTCTGCACAACATTTGAAATCATACTGGCTCATTTTGGAACTCCACATTTTCATTCTTATTATAGAAATCCTTAGCAATTTGTAGTCAGGCAAAATTGCCAACTGTAATGATAAATAATAGCATATGGGTGTATGCAAATACAGCAAACACCCTTTCATTCCATATGCAGGATGATACAATTCCCATCATCTCCATGCCATTAGCATTGCAGATACAAAACTTGCTGTGCTGCCAAGAGAGTTTACACAGTTTTGTTAAAATCAACAGAAACTGTGCAGCTGAAGTTTTAAGAAATCCTTGGTTTTTCTGCTCAAACGTGCCTGTTGTTTATTTTTCACATTCTAAATGAGTCAAAGGAGGACAATTTGGATCCCCATTACCAGAGCACTTTTTATCCCCTGTAACTATGGTTCAGTAGGTGTCCAGATTGATTTAGACTGCAAAAATGTTTTTAGAAAATCTTATCCCTTTTCCCCTTGTTGAAAGGAAAGCAGGGCAGAAGATGGTTTTTTCCCTGTGGTATGTAATTATGAAAAAAAAGATAAGAATCTACGGGAACAGATTAGCTGAAGGCAATAACTGGGAGTTAAACTGGGAGTGACAGTTGCAAATCTACTGAAGAATTCAGAATTGGAATCTCTGGGTAGCACTTCAATTTTTTAAATTCCCATCACTACAAAAAAATTTGAAAAAGTTCCCTATGATGTAAAAGTGTGTTATTAATATGCTTTGTTGAAGAACAAGAGTGATTCAACAGGAAAATATATTTACTTGTTTTTACTAATTTCTGTGAAAGGAAAATTGAAGCATAGAGAAAGATGTCAAAGTTGCCAATCAACAATAACAGTGAAATCATCTGCCAGACAGCTTCTGGTGAATCTCTACACGAGATTTGAAATACTTTCATTGCTGTCTCTGCCCCACTGAGGGGCTGCTGCCCTCTCTGCAGAGCCCTGGGCTCTTTTGATCCCTGATCATGGGCTGTGGGTTAAATCACCACACAACAGCATGAGCAGAGATCCTGGGGATGAAGCCTCTGATGGAAAAGCACCTCAATCCCCTTTCTCCAGGTCCAGGAAAAGGGTTGGGAGGTAGGTGAAGACACAACAATCTTGGGCTCAGAGTGTTGAATTCTATGGCTGTGACACACAGCATGAATTTCCATAAATTTAGAGGCCTCTGGACGCATCTAGACATTTTTTGTGCGTGTGTGAAGTGACTTAGAGGCCTCATTAGGAAATGTGGAAAAAATGCTTTGTTTGAAAAAGAGTATCTACTATGGATTTTTCAGTGCCATATTGGTCTCTGTTTGGAGAAAAGCCTGATGTAAATAAATAAGGATGAATTTCACAGATCCTGCAGAGTGTTCAAATAACCCAGGATTACCCTGGGCACTGTCAGCGCAGTGATACACAGGAAAAGCACAAGTGTAAGTATGTACTGATGCTCTCCCACACTGCTTTTCCAGCTGCTGTGTTTGCCTCAGGTCCGACTGACCCAGAAACTGTGTGGTTAGAAACTATGGATTTTTCTACTATGAATTTTCTCAGTTGGTTCTTGAAGTCAAGTGAACATTTAGCTTCCTCAGCATTGTGCATCGGAACCTTTCCAGGCTTAAATGTATTTGATTGGAGGAATTTTTTTTATGATTGCCTATCCCTCTGTGGTGTTTTTTTGATGCTGCACCACATTATCCATCCTCAAGCCCTGTGCTACAGAGGCAGATTTAAGTGGTAACTACACCCTGTAGTTGCAGAATATTTATTTTCTGTTAAGTTAGTTTGGATCGCTGGGTAAATACCATCTGGTTGTGCTAATTTGTTACTGTTCACTTGTTCTGAAAACTCTTCACATTAATATTCCTATTTGAGGTAAATCCTTCAGTGTGGTGGTTGGAACAGCCTTCTCAGTGTGAGTAACTCCCAGATCTCCATGGTAAACATGGCTGGGTCTTTTGTGAGCATTTGTCTTATACTGTGATCATCAGATCCTTCTGCATAGCTGCTGGCAGGTTACCTAATAATGTGCTTTAAAGAAGTTTTATGTCTAGTTTTCACTCCTTCTCCAGACTGTTGGTTTGTTTTGTTGTGACACCACGTATAACTTGCTAGAATTTATTTCTTATGTGGAGAAGACTTCAGATTTTCATGGGATTCCTATTAATTTGGAAATATTTCATGTACCATTGTGATTAATGGCTTCATATTTTTTTCCCCTCAATATTTTTCTTAGTAATTTATATACATGCATTTGAACTCTAAATGTGCATTTTTAAATGCCTCCTAATACCTGAAAACAATTGCTTTTGTGCCTCCCATCTTCAGCTCTGAAGGCAGAAATGGAACTCAGAAATGTATAACTGAGACCTGAATCTGGTTCTATGAAAATAACCCAGGTTACTTTAAACACTTTAAATTCTTTGGTTGCTCTGTTTATAATTCAGGTATATTTGGAAGAATAGTGTGAGGGATCATTCTTGGCTATGCCAACAGACTGGGGGATTATTGACTCCTCATGGAAGAAATTTTTACAGATAGCTTAAGAGTAGGCCGGGCTAGGAATTTTATACTCCAGAGCAGCATGTGCAACCATAAACTTGTCATTTAAAGAATTTTCACTGCTGCTGGAATTCTTCCATTTGGAAAATTAGATTAGTTTATGCTTGATATTGAAAGGAAGCTTCCTAAAGACACTTGTGCAGTTTGCTGTTTTATTGGGCTGCAAGTTGTCCACAGTTTGAAGCCAAGAGACAGAAGAAAATTCCAGTTCCTACGCTGCACTATAAAATTGTGTAACTCTCTTTTGAGTGGTGAGTTTATCAACAAGGTTATTGCTGAATACTTTTAACAACTTTTTTGAAGACATCCCTGACAGCCAGAAAATTGTACACCATATGAAAAAAACCCCGTAGATGATTTAATGTCAAGGACAGTATCCCACATATTTCTGAAGATGTCAGCAAGTAACTGGCTACAAGTTTCTGTAAGGTTGCTGTGTTCCATTTTGAGCATTAAAGTGCTGCTAACTGACAGCAATGGTTCCCTGTGCTGTTCATCAAAAAGGATTATGCAAGGCAGTGACACCTTTAGTGCAGTCAATGAAGTTTGTGGAAACATTACCTTGAAGAAACTGTTTTTCAGTGACCATTAGTGGTGCACTGAAAGTGGTTTGTGATTTGTTTTTGTTCTGGGAGTAAGGAATCCAGTGTCCAGGTTCACTGACTCTTTGCTAAGAGGCACTTTGTCTCAAAGACAGTAGCAATAATTTGGAGAATGTCCTGGAAATAGTTGCCAAAACTGTAAATTGAACCGTGGTCTGAGTGCTGAACTGCTGCCAGTTCTGGGCACTCCTTGATGAAGATCAGTCACAGTTCTTAACTTTGCTGTTCTCCAATGTCATGTGGCTTAGCAGGAACAGCAGCCTGGTGGATGTGCAGCATGGCTGGATGAAATAAGACCTTTTATTTTAAATAAAGGTTAGAAGTCATTATTAACTGAAGAAATTCTAGGTTTTTGTGCGTCTCTGTTTTACCATAGGGATATGATAATGTGTAAAGTCATCAGAAGTGTGAACTTTAGGAAAATACCCAGGGAGACATTTCAATAATATCATGGATGACGTTCTTTAGATCCTTGAGAGGATTAAACAGTCTCAAACTTTGAGTTTTATGTTCTTAGAATTTTATCAGAAAGAACTGGGGATAGTGAGACCTAGCCAAAGAAGAACTCTTATTGCAATATTACATATTTTTTGATTTTCTCCCAAAGTCTTAAATTTTATTGAAAAATTTCTATTTTGCTCAAACTGCATTAATTAATTTTTAAGAAATATCTAAATTTCTGAAAGGCAGAAATTAATTTCATATCCCAGATGTGCAGCTTGGTACAAATCAGTGTAAAAGATGGAACCACAGAACTTTCAGTGAAAGAAAATTGACTTTTCCTTCCTGTTCATGTCTGGTGAGGTGTTTTATGGTTGTCAGGCTGTACTTTGATTATTCTTTCTCTGTATATGTTTCTAAGTTCTTTCCTTGGTGTTTTACTTCATCACACTGAGCTTTCAGAAGCATGTCAATAGCAGGCAGAGAGCTGGGTGTATCTATCAAAAAAGCACAGGAGGCTTTTATTCAAGTGAAGTCTTCAGTGAAATGTGAGCAGCAAAGACAATAGTGGCGTCTGAATGTGCCAATGCCATTTTAATATTGTTATTTCTATGGTTTCTTCAAACCACAGGCAAAGTTACTGCTTAGGAAGTTTATGTTCATAGTGCTAAAGGTTATTTGTTTCATTGGGAGAGGATCCAAAACCTGTTTTGTAGATGGCTGTTTTGTTCTGCACAACCTACTTCCCAGTATTTTAGTTTGACTTGGACTTGAATGCAAATTAATGCCATCATATTTACTTTCAAAAGTAAATGGAAAATCTTTTCAGATGCAGCAGATTATGTTGGAATCATGAAACTCAATACTTCACAATGGTTAGATATACAGCAGGCAGACCATGACACATTTCTTGCAGATGACTGCATACAGCTATTTAAGAAACATACTCCAAAGGTTTTTTAACTTAATAATGATTTAATAGTGGTGTTGGGGGACGTGGCAGTAAGGTCAAAAGTGAATTAGAGTGGAAGGAGTGTCTCGTAGATTTTTGATATCCTCTGGAATATATATTTTTTTACCATACAGTTTTTTCTGAGGTAGAGAGACTTTGCTTAACGTGAAAGTTTACCAACATTGCTCCCACTTATAAAAAGGGAGAGGGACTGCAATTTGGCAACTATCAGGCTTTTTGTGACTCAGTTCTTTCTGGTGAGATAAATAATTAAACTGGTAAATAAAGCTGGTAAATAAATGTATCTGTCCTGTCTGCTGTGTCTTATAATGTAATACATTCTTATTATTCTCGGCTTTGTCCAAGCCAAATTTTATCCTGAGCTGCCTGCAATAATAGTGTTGCTGCTGGATTCAGTCTGTGAAGGGGCACTAGAGCTGGACTTAGAAAAACAAGATTTCCTATGTCAGGTCTGTCACTGGGCAAGTAATTTTGCCTCTTCTGTGATCTTCAGCCTTTGTCTATCTTGGCACAACAGCTGTATCTTGTTATGCTCTTAAATCTGGAATGTATTTTGACATCCATGATCAAGTAGGGCATAGTCTGTCTGGAAAAGGGCTAACGAGCTGATTTGAGTTAAAATAAATACCCCCACCATGTTACAGGCATGAGTGGTATAAGGGCTGGATCAAGTATTTAAAGTGGGAAAGGCTTGACCATTCTGGGTTTGTTTAGGTTGTGTGTTTTTTTTCTTTTGTCTGTTTTTTTTTCTCCTTTTTAAAATAATTTTTCTTTGATTCACAGTAGCTCTCCTCTGGCTTATCACCCTTCTCCAGCTAAAGATTTTCAGCTCCTCACGACTCGTTTTTAGGAGTCCTTCCTTTTCCAAATGAACCAGAATGAGCCTGCTCAGCTGGAGGGCTGGGGCACAGTCCAAGTGAGCTAATGTGCCATCTGCACCTTCCCTGGTGAGGAGCAGTGACTCCAGGATTGCTGGCAGAGCTCACGGGAGGCTCCGGGATCTGCTGCCCGCCCGCGCACGGTCTGGAGCTGAGTGCTCAGAGCTGGCTCCTCTTGGCTTTCCTCTCCTCCTCCATGGATGTATCTGTCCACTAAACGTGCCTTTGGTTCTACTTATTAATCATTTATTTTAGTATATAGATTTCTTGATCACTGGAATATCTGACATGGCAAAATCATCTTATGTTCTTCCATCCAATACTGTCAGTTGTTACCAAGTCACTTATTTAAAGAAATGTTTACACATGGTAATAGCACTAAACAAATTCGTGGGTGAATTTAGGGGTAAAATGATAAAATAGTGACACCATATTTTAAGAACATTAACACTGTTCTAGGAAATAATTCCAATTGCTGTCTACACCCGGAAGATCATTCCTGAAGTATTACAGTCAGTTGCAGTAAATCATTACAGTAAATATTGTGTGTTCTTTACAGCAATTTAATATAATCTCTGCATGTGTAAATGGATGTTATAGTTCTATAAAACCAGTTTTTCAGCTCACATCTTTATGTCTAAAAAACCAAACCATTCCCAATTAAATGTTCTGGTAAAAGAATGTTTGAAGAATTCAGCTACTTTTTTTTTGCAAGTAATTTATTACATGGCTAACCCAAATTAGTTTACTGTTTTATTAACACAAGTATAAGCAATACACCACGAAGGGAAAGATTTTTGTAATTATTATCATGGTAAAGTAAATTATGTGGAATTGCAGTCAGCAAACAGGCTATTGTTCACACACTGTGCCCTTGAAAATAAATGTCAGATATATCTGAAGCATATGAACGAATCTGAAAGCTAATATGGACCTGATCCAAAGGCCACTGAAACAAATGGAAAGATTCCCACTGACTCCAATGAGCTCTGGCTGGGGGCCAGTGAAAGTGACTTTCAGGTTACCAAAGAGCCAAGCTGCCAAAATGCAACTGGAAATTTTTCTTGTCCCTTGCCAGGCTCCATGGGAGAGACATCAGCTGTCTGGATTCTTGCAAGAGAAAGCGTATATTTGGGGTGTCCATCTACTCCTGAACAGGCTGTTTTTAAGTGCTGAGGAGCCACAGGCTGGTTGAGGTGGGAAGGGACCACAGCGTGTCACCTGGTGCCACCTCCCTGCTGCAGCAGGGTCATCTCAGAGCACAGGGCACAGGATTGTGTCCAGACGGTTCTTGAATGGCTCCAGCAAAGGGCACTCCACACCCTCTCTGGGCAATCTGTTCAGGGCTTGGTCACTGTACAGTAAATAAATTATTTCTCATGTTTAGGTGGAATTTCTGTGCATAATTTCCTTCCTGTTGCCTCTTGTCCTTTTTCTTGGCACCACCTTTTTCAGAGGCCTTTTTTTTCAGTACCATAAAGCATGTCTTCCATTGTGCTAGAGGTTGGATGTGTTGAAAATCTAGTTTTCTTTCTCTGTCTCATTAACTGTGTCCTGTGGCAATGATAATACCTGCAGGTGCTCACTATTAATAGGCCACAAACACGCACATCTCACTGATGGAAATTCCACCTACTTGGTGCCTAATCAGCTCTGGTTTGGAAGTCAGGTGGAAAGGTTTCCCATTTCATTGCTAGTTGCACTTCTTAGTTGACCATCTGTCAGGTTTGGTGACTGTTTTAGTGATAGCCTGTCTGGAAAAATATACTTTCTTGGTATTAGGTAGTATTTGAAGTGGTAGTTAATTGCTGGCACCTTCTGAGCTGAAGACTTTTACTGAGAATTCAGAACTGTGGCCTCTAAGTAGTGGCTGGATAAAATGAACTCTTACTCACCATTTTTTGACTGGAATTGTACTTTTCAGTGAGCGATGCAACACCATGTTAAACATAAACTTTGTTTACCCTGAAGAGCAAATTCTGCCTGTTATGCTAAATTGTGCTAAACAGAACTATATGGAGAAGTTTAAGTTATTTAAGTTAAACTCAGACAAAATGCCAATCAAGTTTTATTTGGGTTTTGTTCTTGTGTTCTTGAAAAATCTTCACTTACGGCCAGCTATCATAAGATACATCACAGTGCAAACATGTTTATTTCAGAATGTGGAAGAAAATATAGAAAAATGGTTTCTTCAACTACACTAGAAGATATAGTATAGCCATGATAGAAATATATAACAATGATTTCATCAGAAAGCTTTAGAATTACATATTTAAATTATAGAGGCATTTTTACAACGGTTCAAGACTCTCTATTTGTATTTTTTTCTGGCAGGTTTCTTCTCTCTGTATGAAATGGAGGGCTCAGTTCCTGTATTTATCCATCAAGGAAATCCACAGTTTATCTAGTAATATGCAGCAGTTTTCAAATCTGTGGATCACTCATGGATCACTCTTCCTTGTGGCCTACAATACCACAATACTATGCTTTTTCCAGTTAGGTTGGAAAAGAAAATCTTTAAGACTTTATTCCTGAATTCTGCCGACAGAGCAATCTCCAACTGTTTGGTGTGTTGAAAAATCAAACCTGAATACAATGCCAAGAGCAGAAACTTGTGTGGAATATCATTATCTGAAAAATAAATAATAAAAGGTGACTTTTATTAGGCAAACTTTAAAGTACAAGAATATTGGCAGCCTCATTTGTTAAAAATAGCTCATGTAAACGACATATATTTGGTTTAGATGTTGTTAACACAGAGGCATCAACACATCCCCCAAAATGGGATTTTACCTGTAGAACACTGTGGTTCTTGGGATGGCTGAAAGACAGCAAATGGCAGTAAACTGAGAACTTATTAATAAGTTGACAAGAATGCTGATAAGCACTACTTCTTACTCTTTCCCTGCCCCTTCTGCAGTCCAATAATAATTCTGAGTGCGCAGTAGAAGGATTTTGACATTTGTATTATGGTCACTGTCAAGTTGTTCCTCCCTCTCCCCTGAAAATGCAGCTTCAAAAAGTGATTATGGTGAAGTGAAGAGGCCAGATCAGGCAGTTCTTGCTGTGCTTTCAGACAAACTCCTGCCATCTTCAGGCTGATTCATCTGCTCTCAGTTACACACTGTTTAAAAACCCACACAGGCTATGGGTGACACTGAGAATACAAAATATGCTAAGGTTGCTTTCCAGCTCCTTTCAGTTATTTTATCTCTTTTGGCCTTGGTAAGGCAAATCTGAAGTTATCTACCTGAGAAAAAACCTGCTTGAGATGCCAAGAGCAGAGGGTACTCTAGGGCATTGAAACTCTTGTTATCACATGCAGAATTTCCACAGGAAACCTAAAGCTAAGGCTAGCTGTGTATTCAAGCATAGATTTTAATAAGGCAGGTGTTTTACTGACATGCACTAGTTTGAAACTGACAGAGGCAGAAAGACATGAGACATCGTTTCCCTCAGATTATTTAGGTACAACATTTACTATTCCTGTATTTGATTTTGTACCACCATCAGATCTGCAATTACCACACTCAAAACCACTTGAAATGTTCTAGTGAATTCTATTGTCTAAAAATATGTCAACTTTGGTGTCAAATGTGAGGATTGAAGTTGTCATTTAAGCAACAGAAAAATGTCTCTGCTAATTGCACACTTAAAGAAAAGAAATAACTGAATTAATTTCACTCAGATTTAAGGAAAAGATGTGGTCTGATTCATGCGACAGTGTGTTGAGTTTGGTACTAATACTTCATTTGACTAAGACTTAACCATACAGTCAAATTTCACAGACCATTGAGCAGATGGTTGAGAGGACAAGTAGTTCAGCACAGTTCCTGTCACTTCTGGATCATCACGAGGTCTCAGTGACCTTATAAAAGGTTGAAAGTCATTCTCATTCCAGGCTTTTTGGTAACTAGAACCACTTGACAATACTATGCCAGCTCCATTCCAAGAACTGGAGGTCCAGTGATTTCCAATGACAATAAATGAGCTGTCTTCCTGATCAGAGTAACTGTAAAATTTTGTGATGTTTCTATACTCATCTGAGCACTACAGCCTTTGCAATCATGCTGAGCTCTGCATGGGCAGTTCTTGTGCTGTGTATTGACCATGGATTCAGGATTGAGTGATGTATGAAATCAATACCTTGTGTGCAGCAAGAGCAAAACATTCTGGGATATCTGGATTAAAGTAGGATTTGATTTGTAGATGAAGTTTATGTCCATATTTACTTGTGTTTTCTCTGAAATGAATCCTGGGAAGTAGGATTTCTCTAAGCACCCTGCAGGTGAGCAAGTGGATTTTGTTGCAAAAAGAGATTCTCTTTACTAGACCTTAACTCTCAGCTAAGGATTCACAAGATGGAATGCTACAGCGAGGCCAACGGAATCGTCCTTGCCTGGGACAAGGGCAGTTAATTTGCTGTGACTAATTGGAAAACATATTTGCATATTAATATGCAAAATGAAAGTGCAAGCTGTGGTTTTGCCAAGCAATGGAATGATGTAAAAGATTGATGTGTAAGGTAGCATACTTGAACTCTACATTACTTTGTATACTTTGTTCTATCAAAATGAGAAGAGTTGTTGAATTAGGGATGAGAGATGCCTGCATTTATCAGCATAGAAATGATGAACTGAGAAAGGGAAAGACATGGCCAAAAATAGACAAATCCATAAAACTTATCTATTTCTGTATTCAAATAATCCAGTACTAAAAAGATGAACAATAAAGAAGTACCCTTGCAGACAGCCCCTCAAGGCCATTACCTTTACACCAAAGGTGGATTTGAATGGCATCCATTCCTAGATTTCTGCACAATATAGGTAGGCAATGGGACACTACAACCATGGTGTTTTAATAAAAAAAACCTGAGATGTAGAGACAGTGTCTAGGCAACATTTACAGTGTCTAGGCAACATTTCCTTTCCTTTTGCACTGAGGCCTCTAGGGGTGGAAAGGTAGGAGAAGCATTTGAGAAGCACATTTTTTAATCTGGTAAGGCTGCTAATTTAGGCTTATCTGAGACTCATCTGAGATGGGCACAGTTAATGAAACAGCTTTATGAAGCTGAAAAACACTATGACTTGCAATTTTCCTAAGCTCTTTTTAAGTAGGGAGAAAAGGAAGTCCTCCTGTACTTCTCATCTGGAACATTGAAATTACTTACTTGTCCAAAGACTCTCTTTGTTGTGAGAAAAAGGGGTAGGGATAGGAAATCCTATTTGTTCTTTGAACTACTTCAGCAATATTTCCCTCCCAAATGTTTTTGTTGGAGCAGATTGCAGCATTTGATGCACCTTGTCCCCAGGTGCTGTTTGCTCCAGTAACAGGTGGGGGTAGATCTGTTTAAGCAGATGAAGGTGATGCCATTTAGAGAGGCATCTGCAGGTACAGAGACTGCCCCACAGTGTATCTCCCTTCTGCTTTGAGCTGCCTTGCTCCAGTCCCCTGATGGGTCTGTGTTTGTGTCTTTGCTCTCCTGCACAGGTGCTTACCTCCTTCACTTGCATGCTTAATAGAAAACAGATTCTTGAGGTGATATTTCCACACGGAAATATCATTGTTCTCCCATGATCTACTGCCTGCACCAGGAGCTGCCTGTTTTGAATCAAAGGGTGGAATTCACCACTCTGGTTTTCCTTTTCAGGCACCTGTCAATGTTACTGTCAGCTCTAGGAACTTCCTTCTGTCTTTTATTCTTCCCGTGTCTGTGAGTGACAGTTCTGCCCCAGCCCTTCCAGCTGCTCCCATTCCCCACTGAGCTAACAACAATCTTCAACAGAGGAGGAAGGAAAACTCCTCAGATCTCCAGCCACTGGTATTCCTGCAGGTTTTCCTGTAGCTGTGTCCTCAGGACAGCTAATGGCAGCAGGCTGACATCACTGCACTGCAGGAACTTGCAGTTTGTCCTTGGTGCCACCCCTCTGTCCCCAGCACACATGTCCAGCTTGTCCCAGGGTCTGGGGCACAATTTCACCTCTGCTGTCACCACCATGCTGCTGCTTGTTTGCTCATTCAGAGAACCCGAAAGGGGAAGAGGTTGTAATGGAAAGAATGGAAATACACTGAAATATTAAATAAGATACACACACATACATATATATATATATATAAAAGAAAATGATGCTCTTCTGTCTTCTCTCATTCACAGACTGCTGAATTTGGAGATGTAATGATAGTCATTGCCTTCTTTCTGTGCTTTGTGCTAAAGAGCTCAGATTTCCCCCTCAAACATAAAAGACATTTTGAAAATATTGTGCAGTCTAACATGTCCTTCAACGTTTATATAGCTATTCAATTCATTCATCGGAAAAGTAACTTACTTATGTTATTTATTTATTGTTATTTTTTGTCACTAAAAGAGACTTAAAACAGGACACTGCTAAGGCTAAGCCACTGGTTTTTTTTTCTACATTACTTAACAAACATTTGAGTCTTAAGCTGTTATTTGTCATCTTTAGACTTTGAGTTGGTATTTATTTGGTTAGATATAGATATATATTTGGTCTAATGAAGGCCAGTGAAAGTGGAATTGTCAAAAGCTTATTGGACATAATCCAAGGAAACATTTTCAATGCTACCAGGCTTGAATATACAACCTGTTCTTCCTGCAGTCACAAAATTCCCCTCTCTTGATCTATTTGCTTCTTTATTAGCAACCTAGAGTCAGATCAGCTCATACAAGATTATTTCTGCTCAGATTGTAATACTTTAGATAAATTTATGTCTGTGAAAACTTGTAATTTTCCATGTTTTGATCAATGTGCACATCCTGAACCCATCCTTGCTAAAGCACCCTTTGCTGAAGGGCCTATGAGCTGGAAATTATTTCACTTTGAAAAACATCCAGTATATTATTAAAACCATTTCCTTTGTCATATCCCTACCCTGTTACTCACTGTTCTCTTCATAGGGGCTAATTAAACGTTATGCTGCTAATCAGTGTTGATAGATACAAAGTACTGTAATGTCTTCTGGCTTTATGGATTATGCTAATGGCCATCTGCCTATTATTGATAATTTGTTCTTCAGTTACTGGAGGGGGAGGAAGGAGCTGTTTGGTTAACTAGAACAGGGAGCTATTTGGTTTATGATGCATTCAGCTGTACCACCAGTTGTCTTTAGCTATTAAAGCTACTATAACTGCAATAAATATAGTTTCATCAAGGTCTGAATTTTCTCTGTTATTGTATATGAAATTTGTATGTTCAGACAGCTAGAATGCATCATGAGTGATAAGAGCCTGACAGCAATGAGCTTATTAAGTACTCAATGTGTTAAACCAAAGGTGGATAGATACATGATTAAATTTCATACTGCAGTTGTCTGAAATGCTATTGACTATGAAGAGTAAAAGGCCATGGAAAAAATCTAACTAAATTGTGTTACACAGAAATCTCTAACAAAATCTGTATGTATAGAGGCTGCCTCAAATAACAGAATCTGAGCATACTCCATCAGCAGCTGGAAAATGTCAATTATAAGAATTTGGAAGCTCTGCTCAGAGAGGTGATGTGTACTCCTGTTTTCATGTAGTGTGATGGACAGGATCAGATATTCTCCACTATGAAACACGTTGGATAACAGTTCTTTAGCAGCCTATTAAAGTTTGCAAAGCCATCTCGGCGTTGTACTGAAGTTTTACTCAGCTGCTTTGACTGTTTTATTTCTCAACCAGAGCAGAGAGCTCTGACACACAGTGAGAACAGAGGAAGCTCTGATGCTGTCAGCATCAGAGTTAGCTGGAAAATATCCACAGCTATTTCAAAACATGAAAACACAGTTCACTTTTCTGTAAAATTTTTTATTGCTTCTTGATGAGCTACTGCAACATAAGAAAAAGCTGAACTGAGGAATTTAGAATATTTTGGTAAGAATTTTAAATACAACACAATAGAGTTTTTCAACAAAATTTTCCCTAGAACTATTTGGGAATCATGTCAACATTTAAAAATAAAGGAAAGGTTCTAAGCAGTAATCATGTGAAAGAGCTTACACATTTGAGTTCTCTTTCTTGAGGAACTATGTAAGTGTGAAGCTTTTGAGCAGATTAAATTTCACTTTCTTCCAAGACCTTAAACTAATCTAGGAATACTCAATGCTAAGAAAGGGAGGCCTTCCAAAAAGAACTTGCGAATTCACTGAGGGAGACAGGATTGTTGTGTGGAAGGGGACGGTCTGACTGATGGCACAGCAGTTTTTGGCAAACACATTCAGTGGTTACCCCTGAATGTTCTGTAGCTCCTGCTTTTCATTTTACTTCACAAGCAGTGTGTGTGAATAGCAGATATCAGTAACCACCTCCAGACTCCTTGCAGTAACCAAAACTTCACAAAACCAAGAGTTTGTATCAGGATGTCTGTCAATGAAGGGCCCCACTGAGACTTCCCCCAGGCAATCTGAAGAAACTCAGCTTGAATTCTGTGAGTGCTTTGAAGAGCCATTGAAATGCAGTATCAGTAAACTGAAGCACTGAACAGGGCAGTTTTCTCTGAATGCAGCTCTTACAAACCAGGAAGGTATGAATGGCCAGATTTAGCACAAAATGAAATTACTGCCATATATATAATCTCTTTAAAACCAGTTAATATTCTCTGAGGCAGCAGCAAAGCAGATTTCCTGTGTGTTTCTCACAAATTTATGCTTCCATTAATGAACCAGCCTTACAGCTTTGCAGAGATTTTGTGTGGATTTTCAGCCCCTGATGGCGCTAACAAACTATTGAGGATCTAATGAGCCACACCTGGAGCCTGATGACCCTCCAGCCCTTCTAACCCTGCCCTCACTTTTTTCCCAGGGTCCTTATTTAAGCCCACTCTTTCCTGTATCTTGAAGGATGGGCCCAAGAAACTGGCCCTTCAGCCTGTAATTGTTGTTGGTTTATTTTTATTTTCTTTTGTTAAATTAATTTTTAAAATTTTGTTTAGTCCTGTAGGTATCGTAGACTCCCTAGGTATTTTTAGGTGGAGTATTGTAATTTTCAGTCATACCTCATATTTGTCTACTATGGCCAAAGACAAAAATACAGTCATCAGGGATTCCCCATGACTGATAACAGGTTTATGTCCTAACCACACACCTATTTGCTTCCCTTAGGGTCACTCCTGCCTCTAGCACATTCCAAGGACTTCCACAGAGGAAAAAAATATTCTTTAGGCTAATATTGTTATATCCAGCTGCCCATTTGAAGACTACCCTGAAGACATTATTATCTGCTTCCAGAAACTGAAAAAAAAAATAAAATCAAGAGGCATTGTTTGATCTTATTATTGAAAGAANTTTTTATTATTTTGTCTTTTGAGTACATTCCTGCTTATGGGATCTTACTTTCCTAAGCAGGTGATATTTGTTATAGGTAATATTTATTATAGACCTGCTCTAGGTGTGACAATAGTGTTGCAGAAGAGTCACTGACTCCACAGTGCTGGCACTGCTTTGCTGTTCTGCTTTGAGGAACAGATGGGAGGATAACGTGTACAAGAAGCATAAACCATGATGCTGAATGCAGAGGCCAAAGGCAGTTGGGTACTCCAGTAATGGATATTTGTATATCCTGGAGAATTAGGTTTGTGTCCAGCTCTTTACAGGAGTTCTAGACAGACTATGAGGATGCATATTCCTGAGTAAAATATCCCAGCATGGCACCTGCTAGCTACTATTGTAAAAAATTACATCTGGCTTCTCAACACAGCTCTGAGAAGAGTTTCTGGATAGAACTGCCAATGGAGAGGAGGGAGATGGCTCCTAGCTGGAATTCCACTGGAATATCTCCAAGGAGGGGAACTCCCTGCATTTGCTCCTTCAATTGCTTTGGTAGCAAGCCTGGTTCATAGACCACTTGTCTGCTAGGCTGGGGAATGTTGACACTCTTTTGGAAAAATGTTCTGCACAGCACCAAAGAAATCAGCTCTGTGGTTGTGACAAAGACCATTGCCAGATGTGAAAGGCTTACTGGTATGAGAAAAGTCACTTCAGTGGGTTTATTACAGAAAGTTGTAGCAGATTACAGTGAGAGTGATAGGAGCAGCCGTGTTCTTGTGTGTTGACACCAGTGTTATGACACTCTGTTATTAAATGCAGTCCTCTGAAAATAAGCCAAGCTGCAAAACATCCTTGTGAAGGTGCCACACAGATGATGGGGCAGCTGCAGAACTACTTACTCCATGTTTTCATGGGGGAAATAAAAAGACACATTACGCCTAGATGAATATTTTTAATTACTTATGACTGAAGTGGGCTACATCTGTTTTCTATAGCAGTATGAGTGTCAAATAAAAGACTGCAAAGTTTGCAGTCCCCTGTGCAAACGAGCATCCTAAGGGATTGGTTAAGGCAGTCAAGAGAAATTCAGTGCTTAAACTAAAGGAGAGTCACAGGAGGATAGACGTGAAAGTATTGTAGATGGCAAATTGATCTTGACATGCAGCATCTTTTGTCCAAACCCAGTGCATTTCTTTGGATACTCGTGAAGGGAAATAAATGTTGAGTAATTGACTTGAAAGCAATTTGTGCTGGGAATGATTTTTGTGAAGTATAGCTTTGAAAGGGCCTCACAGCTTGTCAAGGAACAAATAATGTTTTTGTTGATCAGCTGGCAGTAGAGTTTAAAAGCAGTCAAAGAAAAGGAAGTAAACTGAGTGTTTTTAGCAATTTGTTGGCATAATAACCTCATGACTTATGTTTATCACAGAAAATAAGTTTTTGGCTTTAAATGAGGCAACACTTCGTATGACAGAAATGTGGCTTTAGTGCAGCCATAGGTTAATCAGTCATGGGTTGTTTAAGCCTAATGAAAAAAAAATACATCCATGGTGTTTTTAAGAGTATGCTCCTGTCATGCCTAATTTCTGTGCCAGCCAGCATTGTCTGTGAGAAACTGAGCAGCTCAACACATCCCTCTGATTCACAGCTCTGTGTTTCATCCTGCAGTTTTTGTTCACAGTCATCTGCAAAAGAACCTGTTTGCCCTCTGTGGGGGTAGCAGCAGGAAACAAATCTTGTCCTGCACATTCCAGATTTGACTGCAGCTCCACAGGGCAGCCTGTGTTAGTGAGGGAGCCTGCTTTCTTAGCACTGCTCAGAATATTGTACATCAGACTGTCAGGATACCATGGATTTTTAAAAAGTCTTCCTTGGTGTTACAAAGTGACCTTGGTGCTCTGGGCTTGTTTTCCACTGTGGTCAGTGTAGGCTTGTGGCTATTTGGCTTTGTGATGCTGAGCTAGATTCTTACAAGCACAACATTGAATTTTAGTGGGAGTTTCTGATGTCTGTTCTGGCTGAAGAGGAGCAAGGCTGCAGAAAGTGCAAGGAATGTGATGCCAAGGATGCTGAACAGAGGCACATGGAGATATTTTTTGTCAGGGCCAGAACATATATCTCCGTGTAGTTCACAAGTTGATTACAAGACCACCAGAAGATAAATTTATTTAACTGCTGTAAACATTACACTACCAGTGAGCAATAAACTTACCAGGGAAGACTTTATTTTGCTATGCCTTGTTTTGAACCAAGGGTTGAGGAAAATGTGTGCGAACCCAGAGGATATCAGAATGAAAAATAGCAGATGAATCCTTAGATTGAAGTTTGCTGCGAGGGCAGGGCTCAGCTCACACCTTTGCAGCAGTGAAACCTATTGATCCTAGGAGGATACAGCACTTTACCACAGCCAGCATAACAGTTCCCAAATTCCTGAATTCTCCTGAAACAGAATGAGGGAGCAAACCCCACTGTGCACGTTACACTACAGTACTTTAGGAGGAGAGACCCTCATTTGGAAATCAAGACAGACACAGCTATGTTAAACAGTGGGTACCAGAAAAAGAAAGTATCCAAATACAGTTTGATGGCAGACATGAGAGTCTGCCAAAGGTGTAAAGGATTCCTTGTGCAGAGTTAGATACTGGTCCCTTTTCCATGTAGTCTCCTTCAGTTTAAGAAAATACTTTCAAATGTAATGTGATCTTTTTTTTCTTTATCACATTTTTTGTGTGTTAACCCAAGCACATTTGTTCATGTTTAACTCTGATTTTGAGGGGAATTTGATGCAGCATGAAGTTAAGTGCATGTGGTTTAATAAGCAATGACTTTGGGGAGGGTTCTGCTCACCTCCCTCAGCTGCAATCAGCCTGCTGACCCAAAGAAGGCAAACAGGGTGCAGAAAGCAGGGGAACAAAGCAGTGCTGGACTAAGCTGGCCAAGCCTGAGGGAACATGTAGAGAGCCACCCAAGGGGTTGGAAGCAGCCTGTAGCAGGAAAATCCCCTCCAAGCCTGAGCTGCAGTATGAAGTTCATTACCAATTTTACCTGATTTCAGCAGAAGCAGACAGGTTGTGAGAGCAAAGCCAGCTGTGCAGCTTCCTAAAGTTTTGGAACCTGTGGCAGGAACAATTTCCTTCTCAGATGAGTGACCAAAGTGTACACATGCAGCTGGTCATGTGTGGTCTTAGCCACTGTGTCTGTGTGACAGCAGGGGGTGCAGCCATGTCACCACTGACTGGTGCATCTGAACCTTGAGAACACTTTAATAATGTACAATTTTTCAGGCTTCAATTAGTAATAGCTGTGGCTTGGGCCTGCTCTAATAAAATATCTCACAGTTCATCCTCAGGACACTTTTTTGGGTGGAGGACCACATCTTGGTCAGTACTAATTTATTAGCAGTGTATGTACAAAATTTAGTTAAACTTTTCTTGCTGCTCTTCCTGATCAGAAGTTTTGCTGAGGTGTTGCAGCTGAAGGCTCCTGCAGAAAATTATGTCCCTTTCAGGTCTTGTGTTGGTACTTACTCTTTATTACTTTATCAGGAAATTGCATCACTTACCATGTTGAAGTTTTTTAAAGACAAGCAGTGCAAAGAGCTTAGGATGCAAACAGAAAACATAATGATGTCAGGATGGCCTTGATTTCTAGGGAAGTCTACAGAAAGGAGAAGCTAATGCAACAGGACTGTGTCTGACCTGCAATGACTTCCACTTTTAAAAACCTTAAATACTGTTTTGCACAAGACAGCTGCATAAATATTTGGGGAGAAAAGTGAAGAACAACCTGAAAACCACAGAGGGTATGTTAGGCAGATGGAATGTAACCAGCTAAAATGGGATTTGGCTAGGACACTGGAATTAATGAAAAAAATATTATGTGGGGATTGAATAAGCAGAAGTGAGGCTCACAGGAGGAGGGGCAGTGTCTTGTCTGGTTTATGTTGAAGTGTGTAGGTGTGGCATGAGAAGTAGTTTTCTGACTGTTGTGAGAGTGATTTTTTTTGGTCTGCTTCTTCTGCACCAGTAAAAGAGGGCAACCCACAGTGAAGCAGGGAGATGCCAGTAGATGAGATGTATAACTGGAAATCAAAATAACTTCATTTATTTTTCTTTATTGCTAGGGAAAAAGAGGTACTTAAACCTGGTGATTTACTTTGCCTGCTCAGAAAATAGGATAACAGCATTTATTAAAAACATTCTGAAGCTTAATTCCTTGCAAGGTGCTGTGATATTTTGGAAGAGATTTTTCTAAGGTGTTGAGTAAACCAGTCCTGTTCAAGGTTGAAAGCCTTAGAGCCCCAAGCTGTGAAGTGGTAGTGTCCACAGGGAGCTAAAGCACACGCTGGGAAACTGCTGATGTATTCAATTCGATTTCTGGAAGCATTTAATGAGGGACCTACTGGTGAAATGAGAAAGAAGTGAAGTCCAGACCTCTAGAATGTCATTTTTCCTGAACTCATAGTTGGAGATAATATTAAAATCCATTCCTCCATCTGCCCTATTTTTTTAACCAACATTTCAGAGCTGGAGTTAGCTTCAGAAACAGAAAATTTTTTTCTCACTTTCCTTCTCCTTATTGAAACACAACTTGGTGAGAATGCAGGGGCCCAAAATTTGGTAAATCATAGAAAGATTCAGAGAAATCCTATTATTTCCTTCCAAAATTCTTCTCCAGAGGAGCAAGGTGGAAAACTAAGTCACTATAATTCAATTTCTCCTGTGATTCAAATCTTTTACAATTCCTGTATTACATGATAAATTTTAGAATCAGGCCCACAGGTTTTTTTTTTTTTAGCATTCTTTCTGAATATGATCGGGCATGGCTCTGCCTTAGTGTAGGGATTGGGGTGTGAAATGAGTGCCTTATTTCTCTTTGCTGCATGTGGATTTCAGGCTTTCTCTGTTTTGTTCAGAGCAGTAGCTCAAAGGGATCTACTCTGCTGCTTTTGCTGAGCACCTCTGGCAAGCAGCACACCTTCCAGGATGCTTTAGTGGACATGGCTAAAATGAAGTAAAAATTCATACTTTTCCAGGGAGCTTCTTCATGCTAAAGCCAAAGAAGAGAATTTTGCTTTTTCTTTGATCTGCCTCCTATATGTAATTGATCACACACAGCAAAACAACATGTACATGTGTCAGACATGGTTCAGGTTGTGCCATCATTCTGCTGGAGCATACAGCAAAGTTGATTAATTGCAGGTTAACATTAAAGAAATTTAAGTCTTCTCTGTAATGCAGCTTATCTATTTTCTCTGGTAGCCTCAGGACTCAACCACCTGGCAGGTACTTATCTATTGTGGTCTGAACTTGTACCCTAACACATATTATAATTTCCAAAATATCGTTTCATCTTATCTACTCTTGTAGTTTTCTGTTTTTTAATGAGATTTTATCAGAATATCTACAGAAGAGCTCTTTTTCTCCCACACCAATTCTTGCCCCTGCACAAGCTCAACTTAATCTGTTCCATGAACAATTGCTCCTAAATGCATTGAGGTGTTTTTAGTGGTTTCTTTGCTTGTAGTATTGAAATGCAGGTGTTTATATTTCCCATGTCTTCCTTGGAGAAGCATGATAATGTTTGGTTCAGAAAATAAGACATGCTTGACTCAATTTTTTTTTTTAAATCATTGATTTTTGTCTTGAGCTTTTGCTGTTTGATTTTAAAAAAAAGGATTCCATTTCTTAAGGGGAATGTGTAGTTGAGAAGAGGAACTTATCAGTAAGAATTTGAACCTAAGTACAATCAGATGTCAGCAATTAATAAAATGGTACTTTTTTCCTGTAAGATGTATTACCTGCACAGCAAATATGAAGCAAACAGTCACTATGGCAGGTCTTATCAATCAGATAGAAATAAAACACAAAAAGGTCGAGCAGGTTGTTCAGAGGAAGCAGTGCACTCTCCTATTGTAAATCAGTGAGGGTTGTGTCAGATTTGACATATGAGTATATGTCAGATGCACTTTTTTGGCCTTAAAAATAAAGGAGAAATCGGGGTCTCCAGACAGAGCAGAGACAGGGGATTATGTGAAATCACACAGAAATCCTGGGGGTGGGGTTGGTATATTGTGTCTCTTCCTGGGTTTATTCAAGCAGCTAGCAGCTTGAGGCAATATGGAAGAAATAAAATCTTGACAAAACATTGCTAAAATAGTTCTGGGGAACAGAGGAATTGACAGGTGAATAGAGTAACCAGCCTGCCAGAAAATGTTTCAAAACAAGTGCATTTGTTTTTTGGTTTGCAAAACCAAGTGTCTTGAAGACACAAGATACAGGGCAGGTTATTGTGCAGTTGCTGGGGGTAAGAGAAGGAAAAGGTGAACTGAGACTTTTTGTGCATAGCTTGTGTGGGAGAAAGCCAGTCCTCTGCTGGTGTGTCAGCCTGGAAATGAATCTCTGCTGGCAAAGATTTCTCTCAGTGTAGAATCAGAGAAAATAAGATTTCATATCCCTTTTCACTTAAAATCACTGAAAAAACATTGTGAGCCAGAAAAGGGGTATTCTCTTTAAGAATGTTAAGAATCCTTAAAAATGGTTGTTGAACTTTCTGCACACCTGGAAGATGCCCTTTTACCTTTCCAAGCTTAGTCCAGAATAATGTCTACATAGAAAGAACAGCGTGTCAAAATGAACAATACCTTATATTTTCAATCTTTCCCACCTATTCACCTTCCAGTAACAGCTCTCCATGGACAGGCTGAGACAGAAGCCATGTAATAGAACACAAAATAGCACCCACAAGGGTATATAAAGTCATTTGTTGTAGGATTGGATGCTATCTAGTTACTGGGCAGTTGAGGTGAGTTTGTACCTGAAGGATCTCACACATTTCTGTGCCCACCAGGAGGCACAAGAACCAGAGACTGAATATCTGTGACAATTTTGAGAGTATTTTGAGATTTCTACTGGATTAAGGAATTTTTCAAATGTAAATGAGACTTTATACTGAAACGTTATGAATCTATATGAAAAATAAACTCTTTTCCAAGATTTTAGTACTCCCATCCCTAGACGTTTTTGAAGAGCTATATGAAGTGTTTCGAGATGACACCTATAATTTTATTTTGATAAATCCCCTGTGATAAGTGCTCTGAAGTAGAGAGAAATACAGTAGCAAAGAACTGTTAATGGAAAACACAAACAGCAGTGAGAGGATGGATGGACTGAAGCTGGAAACCAGGCTAGATAAATCTAAGGCAATTTAAGGGAATTAAAGCACATAGTAAAATTGACAAATGAGTGATAGGAAAAGCAGATTAGAGTTCAATGCTGGGAGGAGGCATGGCATTGTGGATAACTGATAACATGGAGTGCAATATGCCTGGTGAAGCACAGGAGAAGACAAGGTTTTATTTCTGTGATTTGATCTTGGTGTTTATTGAAACAGCGTTATTTGACAAACTGAATCTGAGAAAGGACAGTAAAAACAGAGCAGTGTGCAAGGGGCCAGAGAGGAGGAGTACACAAAGCTGATGAAAGGCAGAAGCAGCCAGGAGTGCTGTGGTTCTCAGAGAGGAAGCAGGGACTTGTCAGGGACTCCTGTCCTCAAAAGCAGCCCCAGAGGAGCTGTGGTGGAGCTCTCCAGCAGAGCTGAGAAACCTGCACAGCTGAGAGCACCTGAAGGGAAATCCAAGGCTGGCTGAGCTGGGCTTACAGGGGAACTCAGCTGAGAGCTCATTCAGCAGCCACCGGAGCTGAGAGGAGCCTGCAAAACTTCCAGGAATCCCTTTGGAATTGCAGGCTGGCTGATGACGTCCCCAGGCTCCCAGGGCTGCAGGGAAGAGCTGTCCTACAGACAGGAAAGGTAACACTGCCCCTGGGGTACAGCTGTTTTCCTCTGCCTCTCCAAGGACTCAGACTATTCTGAGGGGATTGGCTTGGAGCTGGTACTGCAGCTTGGCAAAAATAGGTGAATATTCCTTATACTGCTGTCATGAAAGGCATGCTTTAAAAATTCAGGAGTCTGGCACGAACAGAAGCAGCTATCTGGACTGCTTGATTCCGTGATCTATTTCAAACACACTTGACAGAGAGGCACACTGTGAATGTTTTCAGGCTTTTCCCCTAATAATTTTTGATGCTGTCACCTTATTTATATAGGTGAGTTTGGCAGCTCGTATGTTTCCATGAAAGTGCTATAGAAAGTGTCAGGAAAAAAATAGTATAATTCAGTTTAAAAAGGCAATCAATCAAGAGACTTGAATCTACTGGAAATGAGGCTTCTTTAGTTCCAGTGGAAATTTGTTCCCTACTACATTTTAAAATATAAGGTGCTTTATGTTAAAAATTGAAGAAAACAAGGAATTGAAGAAAACACTGGGCTGAAATTGGCCTCCCCTCTGAAAAAGCCTTTTCACATGCCAGATGCAATGCAGCCAGAACAAAACAGCTGCTGGCTGAATGAACCTGAGGTTTCCCATGCTGGGTTAACAGAGACAGAGAGATTCCCAGTAGGACATGGCTGTTTTCCTTCTCAGCCATCTCAGGAAGTCATGAACCTGAAAGAGAACTCCTAGGGAGAGCTCATTTTTCAGGCATTCTGCAATTGTCATCTTTTCACTTTTATATGTGCTGCAGAAGTGTTCTACAGTGGAAAAAATTGAAGAGCATCTTTTGAAGTGCAAGGACAAATCAATCAATTAAAAGCTGTTATGAAGATAAGAGCAGTGCTGCCTGCCTTTCATGGTGTCTTTGTTCAGCACCTAAAAGTGAAAGGTTCAGATCTAACTAGTCTCAGGCACAGTAATTTGAATTTATAGTTGTTTGTGCCTTAGTAGATGATGTGAAATCTGGCTATACATACAATTTGAAAGGAATCCACTGAGGTCTCAGCACAAAAATGTGTTTGGAGAAACTACTTTTGTATTCCATGACAAAAATGATTGTGTGCAACCAGCTCTTAATTCCAGTTTTAACAAATTGGCTTGATTTGTCCTTCTAGGGACATTAAAAGATGACCATTAAAGAAGTTGGAAGCAAAGGATGTGTTTCAATGTAAATAAACATTGAATTTATAATTATTTAGTTTCTAAGTTGCTGGAAAAGAAAGTAAGCACAAATAAGTGAATAGCACACTTTTAGTGTCAGGATTTACTGCTTTTACTATGATTACCTTTCAACAGTAAATTGGAGAAAAAGAAACAAAAACCATACATGCAGAATTCTGCTTTCTGTACTGGCTCCCAGGCTACTGCCAAGCATTTTCTACACAGATTATAAAAGGAAAAAAGTACTAATTAATTTTATTTTTTTGTATATTTTAATGCCATAAGACATTTATTTACTAGCGTTTAAAAATGGGTTTGAAGAACAAAAACAAAAAATAAGTGTTCATGATCATACTTGTGAACATTACAAATAGGCACATACCTGCCTCTTTGAAGCTAAGAAATGTGGCAATTAACATGCAACAAGGTTGTTTTTATCCAAAAAGCCTTTAGGTCAGGCTTTCAAGCAAATTCTAAATTTGGAATACTTAATTTTTCAAGGGGCTTTGCTTGCAAAAGCTCTATAAGGATAGAGTCTACCCTCTTCTGAGAGCCCATTTTCAGTGACATGCTTGCATGATACAGATGTCTGCACGTGTGTATTTTGTGGAACCAGCTGATTTGCACCATTTATTTCCCATTTTTGTATCTGCTGGTGTTAATAGGCTTGCTGGTGATGAGCACCTCCATCCCCCAGAGCAGGTGTCAGTGAAATGTGGTGAATGAAGCTGCATTGCTGCTTGGCAGGGCTGGGGCCCTGAAAGGCAGCAGAGTTTGCATGAACACATCCCACACCCATCACTGCTCCTGCCAGGAAACTTTGCTGAAGTGTGTGCTGAGAGTGCAATCCCATCAGCACAAACTGCAGCAGATCCTCCTCATCTGAAAACTCAAATAAATCCCTTCTATATACTTCAGGTAGATAATTGATGGTTGATAGAGAGAATACCTAGTGTTGGTTTTCTGTGATTTTTTTTTCAGCCCCAAGTTTTCTGAAGGACTTCAAGATTTCTCATGTGGAGCTGGAAATATTCATTCTTCTATGGGTTTTCTGTGGCAAGGCTAGCTGTTTTATTTTCAAATTAGCCTTCAGCAGGACATGCCCTGTGCAATGTCACTGGGTGCCTTTTCAGCTTCTGCCTGTTGACATTTCAAAAAGCAGGGTAGGAGGGGAGTATATTAAATTTGTGTGCCAATCAGATTAGCCAGGTTTGCCTCTTGCCCTAAAACAGAAAATATTCTGAGTCTGTGATGCCATCAGAAACTTTCAATTCTAGCATCTTGCTCAATTGCCTCAAAGTATAACCATGGAATGAACAGGTTGAGAAAGAAATAGTTTCTTAAATTCTGCTCAATAGTTTCTTAAATTCTGCTGTCTCTCAAGAAATAACAAAATGTAAGGTGCCATAGATGAGGTTCTTCAGTCAGCAGCGAGGTGATGCTCATAATTTCTTTGATCTGGTGTGATTTATCACATCAAGAGGGGATATATCAAATTAGAAAACCACCAAGGGATTTTGCTCAGAGTGGAGATGAGTCATGTACCTCACACTTTAATTCTGCATTTTGGCAGTTCACACCTCACAAACCAGTAACAGATTCTAGGTAACAGAATTGTCAGAGCCTTTATTTCAGGAATTGCCAGGTAACTGTGGATGAGTGTACACCATACCCCTGTTCAGGACAAGTCTCTGGACTGTGATTCTTTCCCTGGCATTAGTGAGAAGGGGAATTCAAGCAGATCTTTCCCCTTGTGGAATGCCTTAGGCTGGCCAAAGCCATGGAGTGATAGGAAAATATCCAGGGACAGCAGCTGCATCCTTGTCACTGCAGTACCACAGCAGACAATGATGAGGTGGTGTTTTAAACAGCCTGAATTTTAGGATGATTTGGTTTTTTTTTCCATTAAATTTGATCTGTCTGGGGCTGATAAGGGTTAGATCAAGAAACAAATAAATATTAGAGAATAAAAGCATGCTAAAAAAGACATGAAGCACTCAAAATATATTGAATTTTTAAGTCACTCTTAAGTTTTGACCATACTTTTCCTACTTTGAGTAGCTAGATGCCTGCATTTGATCTGATTCCCATGTTTTGCTATCATCATTTTTCTGGTCACAGAATTGTGGAATTATTTGTTACAGATAGATATCTGGAGGCCAATCAGTTGCTCAAAACTGAGCTGACTTACCAATTTAACAAAAGTTTTGACTTTCTTGATCCCATTCTTGAGGAAAATGTAGAGTAGTTTCCACATTTGTAATTTTCTCTAACAAAACAGTTATCCTTATTGATACTGAAAACATTTTAAAAACTTAGTAAAACTAGTGCTGTGATTTTTAAACAAGTTTTTCTTCATTTTTTGGTCCCTTCAAACTTGCATAGTTATTATTCCCAATTTTTTTTCCTGTCCACCTTAAGGTTCCTTGGCTTGTGGACTAGAGCTTATAAGAAGTAAGAAAATAGGAACTTTTTCTTCTGTTAAGAGTTTTCTGAGTCCCCACTTCTGCAGTAGCTGTAGAAGTAGAGTTCTGCTTTTCCTGGTAGCAAATGCTGTTTCACTACTGATATTCTGGAATAAAGGAGTTATTCATGGTGCCATACACGCAGAAAATATTGTTCCATATTTCACAGACCCAACAAATGGCATATGAATGTGACTCCTGAGAATAAAATCAAACTTTAAATGCTTCTGGAGAAGTTCTTTTCTGTTCTGACTTAGAAAATTAGCCCTGAGCTTATAATTGCTGGTTTATGTTGGCTCACATAAAAATATACAGAAAAAGCAATCCAGGGCTCCAGGGAGTAGAGAAATAGCTAAAATAGGAGCCTGAGATACAAGGAAAACTAGAGTTAGTAGTGGCTCTAGTTATCTGATTGTTGCAGCACATTATGAAACTGAGATGAATACTATATTCAAATGAGAGTTATTTTATTAGCCAGTTAAACCAATAAAACCATTAGAACACAGATCCATGGTGTCAAATGGAATTGATAGTACCCAAATGACTCAGAATTCCCAGATTTTAGAAAGGTGCTTAGCTGATCTGTGGGTTATGGCAAAACCAGATTTTCAGTTGTACCTCCATATCTTTAGCCATAGAACAATGGAGTTCTATTCCATGGGAGTATCCAGTCACAGCTTTAAATACATTTTCAAAGGCTTAGATTAGAAAAACTGCCTAGGGGTGAGTACTCCATTCTTTTTTCTCACAGCCAGATTGAATCTGGCTCTTCTGACTGTTTCCATGTATGCTTTTTTTACTAGTGGTTCTCTGAATATTAACACTGTTAGAAGTACAAAGACAGAAAAATCTGTTGGGTTTTTAAAAAAATCTCTTTCCAGTCTGATTTCTCTGCTATATATCTGAGTTATTTCCCTGCTAAACTGCTTCTGCTTTACCTCACTTGGATCTGTTGGTTTAGTGGCAACTTGTTAATGAAGTTGAAGTGATTCAGTGAAATCAAGAGGAGAGAAAAAGGTTTTATGAGGATTATATGTTTTCCACCTTCTAAGGATGGATGTAGTCCCCAAGTTAGACTTAAGCCATTATTTCAATGATTTGCTGCTTCCTAGTGAGATGATAGCTAGCAGCAAAATCCAGCCAAGGTTCAATCTTGTCTAAAGTAAATTTTTCTGACAGTGCATCTACTTGGATTGTACCTTAAACTCCATCCAGACAGGTTGAACTGACAATTTGGTACCAAGTCTTTTTAAAGTGTGGGAGATCTCTCTGAACAGCATGGTAATATTCAGCCCAGTCACTTTTAATACTTCCCTATCTGTAGAAGGGCAGAAATAAATTATTAGTTAGAGCTACAAAGAAGAATGAACTAATTTTGGCCATGACTTCATAGTCACAAAAGATAAGACAGAATTAATGAATTAGTAATTTTTTTAAGAATTTGTTCATCTTATTTTCTCCATTTTGTCTTTCTGGTTTCAAGTCTATCTGCACATAACAGATACACAGAACAGCACTTGACTGTGCACTATATGTTAGAACAAACACCTATTTATATTTATTCCTAATTCCTATCATTGTGTGCAATTGAAGTGTAATTCACAGCTCACAGTTACAGGTGTGGCAGGAGAGGCACTTTAATATTTGTGATAGTGTGGGGAAAACTGCCTTTGCATTGTTCTAATTTTTTCTAAAATAATGCTTTTAAGCTTTTTTTTTTTCAGATTTCATCTTATTGAAAAATTGACCACCCACACATCTCCTGCTAATGCGTTTCCTTCTGTGAAATACTTGGTTTAGTCAGTGTCATGTGTGTCATGTCATTGATGTCCTCTGGTGCTGTTGCACCTCTTTTACAAAGGAGAGAGCCATGATCTCCAGTGCTCTCCCTTTTTCCTTTTTAATGTAAGTGTCAAGTTTTTCCCATGGTTTTCTAGTGGTCCATCCATTTCCCTTCACCCCCTATTAGGTTCAAGGGCTTTTGCCAGCTTATCTCTTGCATCAGATAGCAGCTGGCATGCTTGAGGTGCTCTCCCAGATGGGTACAGCAGGGCTGTGGCTAAAATGTGCTGGCTCTCTGCTCTGCTTGTTCTGCTTCTGCAAAAATAACCCAGGTATGCTCAGCCCAGGTGCCTTAAATGAGTTTTCTTTAGTAGTTAAGTGACAGAATAACACATTAGCATTTCAGTGAGGTGCTTGGTGATTCATTTTCTTCTTGAAACTCCTTAATTTGCATGTATCATATTGTTCTTTTTCACTGAAATTAAAGTTGTGGGGAGACCAGAATTTATATTTCAGTTGATGTGTTTATTCATACTCTATTACATGCTTGGCTCCTTTTCTTCTATCTTCTTGATATAATAAATGTTTTATTCACACAGTACTGCTGATTTTTTAAAAAAAATGTTTCAAGGTGTCTGAAAAATGATTCTGAATTTTGAGACTGTCCTTTGAGATCTCCAATTCATTCCAGACCAGACAGTCTGAATTCTGAAAATGTGAGTGAATTCCTGCATTCCCAAAAACTGAGCTGCAGCACCTGTGCATGGCTTGGGAGGAGAAGTTTAAAGGGTTTAGGACAACAGAGAAAAACCTGCTGCACACAGAGAATAGAAGATTTTGATGTAATTCCTCTTGAGCTCCCAGCTGCATCCACAGGCTTCAAGAGAGTTGCAGTGTTTTAACTAAGGCGACAGCCTAAATAGCAAAGTAATCTACAGCTGGTACATGTTTGTTTTGAGGTGAGTTTTGTGCCTCTCTAACACACAGATTTAGCAAGAATTGCACTCACTGATCCCCTCTCCCAGTCCTCCTGCACTCCATGTTCTTTCCCTTCCCGAGTTCCAAGTTGTTTTTTGGAGGTTTTTTTAGGCCCTTCCCACTGGGCTAGATTATGCCAATTAACTTTATGAGCATTCCTAGGGGGGATTTTTGGTTTGTACTTTCCCCCCAGCTATCTGGGGGGCTGTGAGCCAGTCTTCAAGGCTGCTGCAGGCTGAGAGCTCCTTGCAGAGCAGGGAAACACCTGGGGAGTTTGTCCCCCTCTGCAAGCAGGGCTGTGTGTTCATCTCCCCTGTTTGATCAGAGATCCTTCTGCCAGGGTTACACTGGTGCTGGCTGGTTACATTGGCTTGGCTCTGAACCCAGCCTAACTCAATTAGCCAAATTTTACTTCCCTGGGTTTGCCTGCCTGCCTCCTTCTCTGAGCTTTCTCTGTAGATCAAACTCTTCCAGGCCAAAAAGCTGAGCTAGCTAAATCTCACCAGTGGGTTTAATTCAGGATTTTGTTATCACTCACAGGACTTGACAGAATGGAAAGCAAACAAATAAATGAGCTTTTCCTGAAATGCTATTCCCTGAGTGGCTTGTTTCACCTCTCACAAAGAAGGTGCAGAGATAAAGGAGAATTTAGGCTGACTATATCAAAATCTGAATTAGAGATCAAATATTTTATTCTGCTGTCCTTTCTCCTTCAAAGAAGCTGACTGACCTGCTTAAAGAGGAGGATATCCTCATCTATAGAGGAAGGAGACCCAGTAATCAAACCATTTATTACTAAATAATAAAAGGTGTGCTTTCTTCTTTAGCCATATTTGGGTGTGTTCTGGTTGGCCTGTACATTTAGAGAGATGTCCTTGCTATTTTTGGAAACAGATGCAAAACATTTGGAAAAAGCCTGTGTGAAATCTCTGGTTTAGTGCTGCTACAGCCTCCTGCCTGTAGGACAGGAGTTCTCCTGGGGCTGACTGGCATCCTGGATTGCTCATTAGAGAGGAAGAGAACCTCCACCACATCAAAATGCAATTTTTTTGCCAACTTTGTGAAAAATGTGGATCAAACATATGCCTGCTGAGCCTTCTGGGGATTCCTTCAGTGCAGAGCCCCATTGAGGAAGTCCAGTCTGCTGCTTCAGTGATGCTTGGGGTGACAAAGGCAGCACAGCAGCTGCCCTGCCAGGTGGGAGGTGTGAGCAGCTGCCCTGCCAGGTGGGAGGTGTGAGCAGGCTGCCCCAGAGATGCCTGGTCTCTCCAGCAGTTCCTTGGACTGTCAGGAGGGACAAATTCTCTTATTTCTCTGACACTGACTGGGTAAACAAACAAGCAGCTCTGGGATTCTAGCTAAAAGAAGAGGAATCAAAATCCTGCCCTGTGCTATGTATACCTTCCTCTTGAGGAAGCACAGCTTGTCCTCAGCTCTCACTGGAAATTCTGTTCTTGTAGTAGGAAGTGGGCAGTTCTACCTGCATGAGCCTTTGGCAAGATGGAGGAGGAACTGCAGTCATATTTTGTTCCTTGCTTTTAAAACAGCTGGCCACAAAATCTAAAAATTTCTGCTATGAGAAGATGTACTTTTCTTTAAAATGGCCAAATTTAGCAGTGGCCTGTGGCAGGAATTGGCAGGCTGCAGGAGCTGAGGTGCTGGGAGGACAGAACTACACTCTGTGGAGTATCCCCTGTCTCCTGTGAAGGTAGACAGGCTCTGACTGGGAAAGAGGAGGTGGTCTACTCCTCTCTGACATCTTAAGCCCGAGTACACTTGCTCTCCTGATCCCTTGCTGCTCCTGCCACAGCTAAAGCCCTCTTGTCACAGTGCCCTCTCTTTTCCTTTGCATTCCCTCCATTCCAAGTGTCCTGCTGGGAGCGTGAGCATGCCCGTGTGTGATGTGCAAAGTGAGAGTGGGAAAGCATTGGGGTCTCTGTGAGGTCTGGGTCTGAACCTGAAAAGGCTTCACCACTGTCTTTTGTGGAATTACTCATTAACAATGTATAAAATATACATTAATAAATTCATAAAAGTTGAAGCTTTCTTCCTTATTTTGCCCCAGTGCCTCTTCTCCCCAGATTTAAGATGAAAAATCAGCAAAGAGAATGATGGTAGCCTTAGGCAAAGTGCTGTGGAGATGAGACTGGAAAGGAAGAAAAGAGAAAGCTGAAAACTTTCAGCACAGTCTGTCAGCCTTGGGCATGGAATATGAACTTAACAGCTCTGGGAAGACTCCACCAGTCACTAATGATTGTGTTCTTCTCTGCAATCATTTTGTAATATCTGATGCAAATGATGTTTTTATAGTTAATAAGTACGTGGGGCAGCTCAATGTGCTTTCTGAAATCTCTTTGTACATGCACTGCCTGTGTTTCTTCGCTTGCCTGTGCTGGACAGGTTCAGCACAGCTGTTAAACCCTGTGGGAGCCACTGTATCCCAACCCTTAGATATATTTCTCTCTTTAAAGAAACCTTATATGCAGGCAAGCCTCAGGGTGAGCTGTGAAAGTCTGAGAACTGGCTAAAGTAAGAAGTATTTCAAACCAAGGCCATAGTAATAAAATAATTATATCTGGTATTGGTTGACTTAAAGTGCTGACTAAAACTGTGCTGCATCAAACTGCTGTGACAGCAGAATATCAAACTCCTGCCTTTAAAATAAGCCCACTTTGGAGCTTCTGGACCATATTCACTGGTGTGTCACTTCTGCTTATGCTGGTGTGAAATTAATTATAAATAAGCATTTATTGCAGTATGGTAGAATAGGACAACTGTGTCTTCATTTATTACTGTGCCAGTGAGACTGCAAATCAAACCTAATTCCTCCCTGATGGAGATGTGCACAAAAGGCACTGAAAGTCTCTGAAGGAGTTCTTACAGGTCTGAAAGCATTAAAAAAGTGAGTTAGAGAATGCTATTTGTTTTTTTCCTTGAAGACCATGCTGTAAAATTGCAATATGGTCCTTCTGGAAAGCTCCTAGGACCTGGCTACAGCACCTCTGTGGTGATCTCCTCTGCTTAAGGAGTGTCTGACCCAATAAGAGACTGAGAAGGTGGGGTAAGAAGTGCATGCTTAAGCAAAAGTAAAGAAATGGACAACTTTTCTTGTCATATTATATGTTAACTATTTGCCCAGAGGCATAAGAAATAATTTTTTTTAGTCTCTAGGTCAGATCTCTAGTGTGAAAATGAGATTTTAAAGATTGCCTGTTTACTTTGGTCACATTGTGCAATAGTAATTCATTGAACATTAGGTGGCTGTTGTTAAAGGGTGAAAGAGGCAAATAAAGCACCATAAACCCATTGAATCATTCAATGGTTTCTTTTCACCTGAACATACTTGAAGAATCATAAATTCCTAAAAGCAAGCACTCCCCCAAATTACCCTCAAAATATTGTTACTTCTTTCAAATCTATTAACTGGGTAGCCTAGGAAGTGTATGTCAGGTGTTCTGTTCATGGTGCTTGCTTTTTGTTTGTTTGGAGTTACAAGCAGTTTTACTGGAGTAGAGAAGGGAAACCAGGAGGGAAACCTGTGTTTTACACTGTGCCAATATGATCTGGTAGGTTCTCAAATGCAATACACATGCAAATCAGAAGTGCTTGAAAGGATTTCAGCCACTTTTAGAATTACATCAGGGAGAACAACATAAAGAAACTTGCCCAGATTCACTGCACTTGTTAGGAGGTGCCTCAGAAACCTCCCTGGTGAAATGCAAATGAGATTCATAAGTCAATACAGGAGATGCAACAGAACCAATTCTGTGAAGATCAGCTTCCCGGAGACATCCTGACACGTCCGTGTTAATGTCCCTCTTTTAACTTCTGGCATTATAAATTCACGAGTTTCAAATCTGTTGTACCTCATGAATTTGTAAATTGAAACCATGACCTTTTTAACTTAGAGCAGCAAAACCCACACAAGAAAGCAAATCTTTGTAGAGCTAGCAACTGGGATGTAGCACAGCAATGAAGATAAAAGTATGACATGGTTTTTCTTCTCCTTCTAAAGGAAGCCCTACTGTATTTTAAACATAATTTCAGAACTTTTAGATTTCTATTGTTGTGTTGGTTTCCAACTTTCATGACAGGTGACTGTCAAACGTCACAAGAGGCTGTGGCCAATAACTGGCACCATGCTGCAGGCTCAAATCAAATGACAGCAAGGCTCTTACATGGCTCAGTCCCTTTCCTTAGCAGAGATAGCAGCCTTTCTCTGCCTATCCAGATTGAACAGCCAGTTGCCCAGATCACTCTGAGCTGGCTATCAGAACAGCATTTCTGCTTTTGTTCCCAGGAAAACCTACACTGACAACAGCAGACAAACAGGAAAGCAGATGTAGGCTTCTCTCTGAAGTCGTATTTGAGATTAGTGCACATCATGTGTTTATAGAATCTCAGCTTTTTACCTAATTATTTACTCCATATGCATAGCTAAGAGAAGAGTAGAAAGGGATATATAATATACTACCAGATTCTTTTTTCCTACTGCAAATACATAGATAAAAGCGTTTCCTTTCTGCCTTTGCCTGGGTGGAAAAGTTGAGCTGGGATGAAAGGTGGTGGGAGATTTCTTTGTGAACCCTGTGCTCACCCTATAGGCCTGCACTTAAGCACTGAATCTTGTGCAGTGGGTTGCAGTATTTTCAATATCTTTCATGTAACTAAGAAAGAGTAATGGTTATCTCATGTTTTCATCTGAGACCTTGTTGAAGATAATTCAAGTTATGGATATATTGTGGCTTGTAGATACTTTAATCTTTCCCAGAATGCTGCTACACTTTTTCTTTAAACATGTTTTCTTTCTGTTTCTCTCTGCTTGATGCTTTCACTTGACTTTAAACCGCAAATTTTTGGGATGCAAAGTAATGCATTTCTCTGTGCAGATGTGATTAGTACACAGAGATCAGCCTGTTGGCTTTGGGGCTCTGAGAAACAGCTTTAGCTGATAATTAGTAAAGCAAATAACACTAGGAGTGGAGACATGAAGCTCCAACAAAATTGGGTTAAAGATGTGAGAAGGAAAGAAAAGAGAATTAAACAGAGAAAGGAAACCCATAGGCTGGGTAGGTGACCTTCTACCATGTGCTGTAGCAGTACACAGGTGTGGAAAAAACTGCCACAGCTTACAGGAGAGCCAGACTAATGTAAAGGTTAAACAAACCAGAACTCATGCTGGCCAGTCTGGATTGTTATGTGGTTTTTGATTTTGTTATGTGTTATCTCACAGCCTTTCTCTGCTGCTGGGAGGGCTGGAGGATACATGTAGAGAAAAGGACATGGTCAGACATACATTGGTTCAAATAAGATCACATTTATTCCCTTGAGCTGTCTCAGCTCTGCTAATGCTGAGTTAATTTAATGTTGCTGTGGACACTCTGGTGTTCTGATCTTTGTTGTAGGTGACAAAAGTAATATCTTTAAACTATTTGGAAAAGTGAATAACTTCTGTTTGCTTTTATCTAGGTAAAATTTTTCAATGCAAGTTAGTAGCAAATATGTTTATTTACTCCTTAAGTTCCCTTAGAACATAATCTGTTGCTTCTTATTATTCCCCTAAAGACAGTAGAAAGGGAACTTTCTTCATTGCTGTTACTGTACTCACTATGTATAAAATACCCACATACACTGAAATGTGCTGGCCTAAGCCTCTGTTTCTGGAACCAAATATTTTCTGACTCAGGAAAAAGTCTCTTCAATAGATTTTGATAGTTAAATTAGCATATTTGTGCAAGGGGCTTTGAATATGCAAGATTTACTTTTAAAATACCATCTTACTGTGAGATTTTTTTAGTTGAATAGGTTTTTTTTTCCCCTCTCAAAGGATTAGCTTAGCTTGGACTTTAGGATGGACTTTTTCTTGGCAGGGATGCACTTCTTCCTGATTACTGGTAGCAGTTATGTAGTTTTGAGATGTATTCTGGAATTAAAGGGCATTAAGCACATCATATATTCCATGATGTGTGTTGTTCAGTAGAGTGTAACTTCCGACCAGTGTCACCTTGATTGCAAGAAATGGTTTGAAAATAAGATTTCGGAGTGTGCAGAAATCCATAAGGAAGACTAAGAAATTCTTGTGAAATCTGAGCCAAAATGTGTATTTTAAACAGTGTACAATTACAAATACAATTTTTCTCATGGCATTTTTAATTTGATTTTTAGTTTTGGAGAGACCAGGTAAGTTTGGCTGATTTACTTTGTGGATAACAAGTAATGACTAAGAGGAAGCACAGTACAGTGTTGGAGGAGGCTTTAGCTTGAATCTCCTCCCAATCCTTCACCTTGTCCAACAGCAGACAAGCTGGAAAGCTTTGTGCACATTTAACATAGGTGAATGTACAACTGGAAATTCCTTATGGCAGAAATCCTCTCTGCTGCTGTAAAATATTCTTCATAGCAGTGGGTCTGTGCTCTTCAAATACCAACAGGGACAGTAGAAGCAACAAGAAAATCCCTCTTATTTTGGTTGAGAATCCATCAAGGGAGTCTGATGAAAATGAGAATTAAAAAGTTAATCAGAGAAGGCAGTGAGAAGCAAGCACTGAAACTCTCCTTGTTCAGGCCAGGTGCTGTGCCTTGCAGCACTCAAAAATTTCCCCAGGCTGCCCAAGCAGGGGAGACCTTCCCATAGCCAAAAAGGGTGAGTTTGTGCACCAGAATGGCACGAGGACTAAAGATTTTCATTCTCCCTCTTACCAATAGGCAGGATCTGAAGCAAAACAAGTCTTGTAGTGAGTTCTGTTCCCTACTGACAATAGTGCTGCATGGAATTGGCCTCTGCTTGCAGAACAAGGGACCAAAATTCACACAGAGTGACTTGACAAATTTAAGAAAAATTAAGAAAAAATATAACAACCTGATTCCTCTTGATTAATTTAGGTGGTGGTTTTTTTTTTTTTTCTTTTTTTTTTTTTTTTCTTTTTGGTATTTTAAGGGGGAGGGGTGGCTTTTTCTGGACAGATTCAAACTCCAAGTACTAAAAGTACAAATGACTCTCCTTTCTGATTAAAATTTCAAAGAAATTAGATTTATGCATGCATCAGTTCTTTAAAATATAACCTCAATAATATTAAAAGTACAGCCTACACTTGAAGAAATCAATAATAATAATTTAAGAACACTACATTTTCCTCTGACATGCATACATGCTAATTAGAAATGTATGGTTTTTGTCCAATAGAAGAAGACTAATTGAAGGAACTACTAATGTATGCATGATGTTTTATAAGGAGTTTTTGTTTGACAATGTGGTGTGGCAGGGGGGAGAATGGATTGCCAAATGATACTCAGTAAACAAAGTTCTGCAGTTCTAAGTGCAAGGATGAACTAAGGGAAGTTTTTAGTTGAGCACGTGTAGATAAAGGCTTTGATTTTTGCCTAGGATGTGTGTCTTTCAGGATGTTGGTTGTCCCCAAAACACTGTTCCAAACAAGATTTGTAGGACTGTAGCTCCTTGTGGGTCTGATACAGAGAGCAGAGCTGCAGATTTTGACTCTGCATAAATGCAAATGTCTCATGTCCCAATGATTCTGTGATTCTGAGTCAGTGGAATTGGTATGAACATGTCTTTAAGAATTTCCTCTGAGCTCTCAGAATATTAGGAAGTCTCTGCTCATGGGATATTTCAGATGATTTTTAATGTTTCAAATAACAACAGTAATAATAAAAAGAAACAACTGTCAGTGCTTTCTGATGCTGCCTTAGGGCAGTAGTTGTGTAGGGGTTTGAAAGAGAACCCATAACAGATTATGCATGTTGGTAAGAATTACTTGTTGAAATTCACTCCAACTCACAGAGATCCAGGAGCAGGAGCTGCAAAATCAAGCAAACTGGCTATTGAGTTGTAACAAAGCAAAACTTGACAGAAAAGTATTTGTCTGTTGGAAGTTGGACCTTGTGCAAGCGGGTGGCTTGCTGCAGAGTGAATAACTGATCAACAGAAGATTTGGTCTTTGAGGCTGTTTCCCATTAGAGCTTTCCCTGTGTAAGCACTTATTGGCTGACCTCAAATAAAGCAAAGCATCCCTTTGAAATAACAGCTTACTTGCAGGGCATTTTATCCCCAGGTGACTGGTGTAATCAGAAATGAATAAATCATGTATATATCATGTAGATTTGCTTGTATTGCAGTATTAGGAGTCTTTAAAAAGTATAAAAATGCTCTTATTAGTGTGCAGGAAGGGCTGTGTGGGACAGAAACTGGTGTGGTGAGTAACTAGGAAAGATGAGAAAGGACAGAATAATATGGCTGCTAGACAGATGGGTAGAAAAATGATCATGCTCATTATATTATCATCTATCCTTGTCAGCAGCAGTGAGAAAATTACTTGTGCTTACAAATGTAAAGACTCTGAACATAGGAAAACAAAAACAAATAACACAAGTTTGGATATGATGTCACCTGGTAGGTTTTAGAGTGTCTTCTGCAACTTTTTCCAGGGAGTTTGATTACATTTATTTCAATTTGGTGTGGCTGAGAGGTAAACCTCAGTCTATGCGTTTCAAAGTACTCTTTGAAACCTCTCAGCAGCAACATTGCTGTCCCCTCCAGCTCTGCTTTGAGCTGACAGTAACAGATAGGAAATACAAAATGGAGAGAAGGAAACTATAGAATTGCTTAATGTAAGAAAGGGCTTTTAACACAGTAAAAGTAAAAAACGTATGAGGATATGTTCTCTAGAAGACAACACCCTCAGCTCTCTCAGGAGCTTGCACACTCATGAGCAGAAAAAAAGAAACTATGTTATGGACAAAAAATCTGGAGTCAAAAGTCTGCTATTCCAGAGATGGACAGAAAGGTTTGAGTGCTCATAAGACAATAGAATTTATATATGGATTGTGAATTTGGGCACTAAATTAAACAGCAAAATTATGTAAACCTTATTCTAAACCACGTCAGAAGTTCAATGCAGGCTTAAATAGTTCCATTAAACCTGTCTTGGAGGGAAATAGAAGAATGAAACTCTAATCTAAGATCTGATTTTATCTAAAACCATTGCATAACCAGTGGGTTTAACATTTTTGAAGGCAGTTCGATGATTTTTTTCCCCCTCTACATGACCTTTTATTTTTAAAGCAGTATGACTTTTCTTCTTAGGAAAAAAATAAACCCTGCAGCAATCCAGTTTTGGAAGATGCTGTGAAGAATATAGTTGGTCTGAAGAGTTTCTGTGAAGTCCCTACACTATAGGTGACAGAGCTGTGGGTTGTTCTGGTCACACCTTACCCTGCCTGTGGAATGGTTTAGTGCTCTTCCTGCTTGGACACACTCTGTCTCTACTGCATCCCCAAACATGATACTCAGCCTTAGCTTACACTTGAACCTCTGTAACTATTTAAGAGAAGCTATTAATCATCACTTTGAAATTTTTCTACCTGTGAGCCTTCTACCTCACTGAGCAGGATGTAGTTATGTCAGTAAAACCAGCAACACTATAAATCTTTTGCTTTGAAACAATTTGCTTTGAACAGATATTTATTTTTGTGTTTTAACAGAGAGGCAAAACGAGCCAAGTCTCTTTGTAGCTTTGTTATCCAGAGCCAGCCTGTCACTTTGCTGAGCATTATGTAACGTTAGCAAAATAGAGGCAGTGCCTACACATCTTATGCTAGCTGCTGCACTTTATAAAAAAACAAATATCAGTTTACAAAGGCAAATATCTGCAGAACAAAGAGCAAAAGCTGTAATTCCCACTTGGCAGTGCTGGTAAATAACAGCAAAAGCGTTTCAGAGCTGCTCCAGTGCCAGTGCTGGAGTGCAGCAGGGCAAACAGGTCTGCAGGTGTGGGACACAGAGCAGTGAATGCCCCCCTGAGCACTGGGGTTCTGGGCTGGCACCACAGATTCCTGCAGCTGCTCACTGCTGCAGGCCAGCCCTCAGTGGCTTTCAAGTTTAGGAACCTCTCTTTGTTACCCTCTACTCTTGGATTGCTTGGATAACACCAAGGAATAAAAGAAAGGAATTAGAAATGATCATATCAGTATGAAATAATTCTAATCTTATTACAGGAATCTTGACTTTTCCCTTTTTTCTTTCTTTTTTATTTATTTATTTTCTTATGAGACTGTTGCCATCACCTTTTTCTCAGGACTCTTTTTTTGTATTCTCACATTCTGCCAGCTTTGGTATATTTCACTTCACATCTCTTGGATCGTTGATCATTATAATGTAATACATAGAAAAATGTAAAATTGCAGGAAAAAAGGGAAGGACTTTGAAGTTTTTTTTCTTACCTTTTAATGTGTTCCCACTGCACACAAGATAAAAGTAGCCAAAAATATTTCTACACCCAGTTGCTTTGTAGAGTTTGCTTGGTCCTCAAGAGAAAAAAAAGCTTCTGTACTAGGTCCCCTTCTCCTTTTTAGGAAATGTAACAAGATTTTTCTAGGATAATCAAAAAAATAGACACTTTCTAATAGACTCAGCATGATCTTGAGGAGTCCAAGCATTTTTTTTTATTAATATAGGGCAGAATGTAAAGTTTAAGTATAAAAGTGAGCTACCCTGAAGCTAATTTTCAGACTTACCAGTACTTCTTCCTTTGCACATTAAGATGGTCCAACAAGACTTGGATCAGTACCTCTTACATTCCATTCTTTTGTCTCCTCTAATGTATATATATATATATATGCATGCTTAGTCTTTTTACTGAGATAAGGAGTTCAAAAATGACAGTGATCCTGTATTTTTGCAGTGTGCTGGGGAGAAAATGTAAAGGCATTTCTGCTGCTTCCTTCCACTCCCTGCACAAGGAAGATGGGTGGTGTCACAAGGTGTAGAAAGGCCATGAATAATTTGATTAAGGAACTGAATTTAAGTATGGTCTATGAGTGTGCTGCTATGAGTATTTGGGATCTGGGTTATTGATATAGTGGTGTGGCAGACTCTGTTGCAGGTTTTATTTTTTTGCCCCTCCTCCAAATTGGTGATTGGAACTGTTAGATTTCCTAGGACTTCTTATTTAGACTACAAGTTTCACTGACTTTCATGAACTGATCAATTTACCTGAAACTAACACAAAACCTTATTGGCACCATAATGCTTTTTGTATTTACCACTTAAAAAACAAAAAAGTAGGAGTGGCTCTGTGCCATGACCTCTTCCCTGAGGTGCCTGTTCCAGCGCCCAACCATCTTCTGGGTGAAGAACCTCTTCTTAATGTCCAAAGCAAACCTCCTCTGACACAGCTTCAGCCATTCCCTTGGGTCCTGTCCTTGTCACCACAGAGAAGAGATCAGTGTCTGCCCCTCTGGTTCCTCTCACCAGGAAGCTGCAGACTGTGCTGAGCTCTGTCTTCAGCCTCCTCTCCTCCAGGCTGAATAAACCAAGTCTTTCCTCACACGGTCTCCTCTAGACCCTTCACTGCCTTTGTAGCCCCTTTGGAGGCTCTCTAACAGATTTATATCCTTTAACTGTGGCCCCAGGGCTCGGGGTGAGGCTGCCCCAGCGGAGCAGAGCTGGACAATCCCTCCCTTGGCAGCGCTGTCCCCAGTGTCACCAGGACAGAGATGTCCCTCCTGGCTGCCAGGGCACTGCTGTGACTTGTGTCCAACTTTGCACTGACCAGGACCCCCAGGCCCCTTCCTGCAGCTGCTCCCCAGCCTCTCATTCCCAGGCTGTCCGTGAGTCTGTCCCTGGATGTCACCATTGGGACATTGGGATGCTATGGAGCTGGAAATGACCCTGTCTTGGTAAGTGCTGGGATTGGAAACACAGATACAGATATTTCAAGCAAACTTGCCAGTTTTATAATTGCTGTTAAATTCACAACTTAACAGACAGAAGTTCAATTTATATTTCATTATTATGCTGTGATACTCTGAGTAATTTTTTTCCTCTTACAAATTTGTAACTAAATCTGTCTTAACTGTATTTGTCTTAATTCCTTTACTCAAGTTCTCACAATAGCTGAGTTTTCAGGAAACATTCTCTGATATATAAACTTAATAGTTTAGTTATTTTATATTTTTTACATTTCACAGCCACTATTTTATTGTGCCTTAAAATAAAAGCAGAGCTTAAAAACCATGATTTTCATCCTGAGAGAATATTGAAATGAAAGCACATATAAGAAGGATCTAATTACAACATGCAAAAATAGAATGCTGTAAATCCTTCATTTTTAAAGAACTTTGTTTTGGATTGAAATTTAATCAAATTGCACTTTGAGTGTTTGAGTTCAAACAAGAGAGGAAGGCTCAGGGTATTAACCCACATCCTATAAACCCTTTCTCCTGTGATGTCCTTCTTCACCTGAGCAGTCTGACTGGTGTCAGTGGCTCGAGTGCTCATCAGCCTCAAGTGACAGAGCACAGCTCCCAGGGAAATGAGCCTTTGCAGCTTTGGCAGACCATGTTATGGCCACATAGTGTGCCTGCATTGGTCTTCTGTTCCCTGCATGACACAGGGAAAAGTTTCCATGGCCAGTGCAAAGAGAGTGCAGGCTCTGGCAGTCTGGAAGGATTAAAAGCAGTGACTGCTTTGTCTGTGGGGTGCCCAGGCTGAAAACAGCTGCAGTGAAAGGATCTGCTGAGTCCCACCAGGTGTTTGACCACGACACAAGAATGGGAGTGATTTGGGGAACATCTGCTAAGAAAAGCCCACAAACCCAATGAACTAACACCTAGGGAATATGATTCATCCAGCTCTTCACAGTCATTCCATGGAGACTGCAGACAGAGAGAGCGAGAAAGAAATGGGGAAAAAGCAGATGTATGACAGAACAAGTCACAAATGCCAAGTATAAATAGGGACAGATTTGTTAAGAAGCAGTTATTGATTCTTCTGCTTTGACTGATACCTTCTATTCCCTCATACCACAAAAAATTATTAATTCCTCATTTTTCTTACAACAGTTTTCCCATTTTCTTTGGTACTTAATGCATGACCCCTCAGGTTTCAGCACAGCTTCCACTTATCCTTCAGGAGTGGCTTCTTCTGCCCTGCCTCCAAGTAATTAGCTGACTAAACCTGAGCAAATTGTGTGGAACAGTAAGGAAACATGAACTGTGTGCTTTATTATTCAGACACTGCCTGCATCCTCTGTGCATGTTGCTTGTCAATGTTCTGCACAAGGAATGAAAACAATTCAGGTAAATAATCTGGTCAGAGGTTGTTTAACTCTGATGAGAGATGGGGGATAAAAATATGGAGCAAGAAAGCAGTGAAGATTAAATGAAAGAGTAGATTCAGGCGAAATGCTGCAAATATGTTTTATTCTTGTTTCTGCTTTTTGTTCTTTTGTTGAAATAAGAAAATTAATACATTTAAGCTCACTCAGAAGCTCCTTGTTCTATATGCAGAGGGTGCATCTTGGGGTTGTTTTGCTCTCTTTTAATGTTGTTCAATTAAAATACTGTTTTGAAGTGGAGAGTGTAAAGTTCAGTCTAAAGTGCCTCAAATTTCCTTCCCCATATGTTCAATGACATAATGCAGTAGACTTACCTGAAGTTAAATTTTTTCGTGTCAAATGCTCTTTATGTTCAAAAATTACATACAGTGTCAAAATATCCAAGTATTACAAAATATGTGGTTAGAAAACCCAAATAATTTATAGCTAAGTACAATCTTAGTGTTCATGCAACAGTTCTAGTGCACTAGAACATAGTACAAATGCCTAACCGAGATGAATCACCCTGGAAAAACTGAACTGAAAAATTGCTTTAACCTTTTTGAAACAATGCATTTTGACATTTCCAAGATGAAACAAGAGCCAAGATTTCATGTAGACTTTTCCCACTGAAGCTGTCATAAAAATCAACAAGTTCTTATGACGCATTTTGAAGGAGAATGCATTATATTTTCAAGTTAGAAAATGGTACTGCAGTTAAGCAGTATTTTTGTTACTTGATTCTACTGCTGAAGAGATTTGAGAGCATGGGCCTTGCTTGTCCTTTAGTTGTTTCTGTCTTGGCAAGTATTTTTTGGAACACTTTTTCACCTTTACAAGTTGAAATTCTGAGGTCCAAGTCTACTTTACAGCAAAGATAACTAATCTGAGAGAACTTCAGCAGGTCCAAAACCCTAACCCCCCAGAATGCAGTGGTATGATGGTTATTAAGAGCAATTACACATCAGTCCTGTAAATTTTAAATTTTAATTTGATGAGCAAAGGTTGCATGGAACAGAGAGGCATTTTTGAGAAGATGAGTGATCACCTATCAATCTGGAGCCTGATTGAGTGTGTAGACACTGGTACTGCACTTCTGCTCCACAGATGGTTTCAGGTCCCCAGATGACTTTTCCTGGAGGGAAATTGAATATATATATATTTTTTGTGATAGTAGGGGAATTTGATAAAAAATTTTGCTTTTAAGAGATTACTCTTTATGCCATGTTCAACCATGTGCAGATGTTGGAGTTACAATCAATAGTAACTTTCTCTCAACTCCTCTGTAAAAAATGGTGCTGTTGTTGTTTCCCTTTCTCTTCCTTTTCTTTTTTTTTTTTTAAATCAGAGTAACTTGCTCTTGCAGTCAGATACAAGGTTGACAGAACATCACTGGAAATGAATCTGTTCTCTGCTTTACTTGTCTAAAGCAGAAGTCCTCTCACTGCAACAAATGCAGCCACATTATGGAAAACTGGCTGATCTGCTAAACCCCAGGGTGGTGCTGTACAGAGAGGAGAATGGCATGTGGCTTTTCAGAGCTGTACCTGGATAATAAACCTCAGACTGGTTATGCCTTGGCAGAGGGATGAAAGATGAAAGTGGTTACAAAGTGGGTGCTAATTGAACAGAGTGGCTGCTTTTCATCTCTAAAGAGATCAACTGCTGTTTCACACACATACATTTTATTTCTGGTGACTTTGACAAAAATAATTTAAAGAACTTCCCACAAGATTTCCTTATATGAGAAAGAGCCAACAATAGAACCAAAGCCCCCACCAGGTGTGCCACATGTAATAAAGTAGCATACCAAGGAAGGATGAAATCCAAAGCCCACTTTAATGAATTCAGGTTTTCCCTTGACTTCTCTTAAGTCTCAGGAGCTCTTACTGAAAAAAGAACTTGAGAACATTTGCTATTGTATAGGATTTAAAATATATAAATTTTTTACCTAATTTTTTGTTAAGTTTTCTAGTTATTTTAGATGGACCTATGACTCTCTTACTGAAGAAAGGGTTGTTGTAGGCTGGGAAAGAACAAGGTGGTAAACTTCCAAAGGGCAGATCAATGATGTGAATGATTTTTATGCAGAAACACACTTTTGGAACTGAGAGATGATGATTTGGTGTGGGAACTATTCATAACAGACCTCAAACCCTTCAAGATAGGTAATTTTTAGATATGGTGTTCCCGAAAAGGAAATTAAAGGTGGCAAGTGATTCAATTGTCTGTCAATGATGATTTAGGAGGAAGGTGAATGACTCTGTCATGTTGAGCCCTATTTTATACAGTAATTGTGAACTGCAATGAGAGTACACAGCAGATTTGAATTTTATATTGGCATCCTGCATATGCTCCCTACATGTGGGTCTGTGAAAGGGTCACAGAAGCTCAAATAGAGAGAAGAGCCTTAAAATCATATGATAGACAATCAAAGAGGTCAGCTGTGAAATTTATTCAGATTTACCAAGCAGGTGTGTTGTGCTGGTGGTTATGGGGGAGCAGCTGGGGCTGCCCTCCTGCCTAGAACTGTGCTGTGAGATGAGGGCACACACGGAGCTGCTCGGCTTTGGCTGCAGGGAGTTTCTCTTACACACGTGCAGGTAGACAAAGATTCTCCCCCTTTCTGCTTAGGTCCTTGTTACTGATCCATAATGCTGCTTCATTTGCTTGTGATGACCATTTGCTGCTGCAGTGTGTCTTTTTAAATTCAGTTTGTGTGCAGAAAAATTTCCAGACAGGTGCACAAATGTCATCCAGGTACTTCTACAGGAATTACATTTCTGTCTTTTATGTACTGTGGTGGAAAAGTCTGCCATGAGCAGTTTTACACAGGTATTTAACTTTTTAAAGGAACAAGAATTGCAAATGTAATAAAGATAATTTTCACTGGCATAGATTTGAAAACATTTCCTCAGGGTGTTTTAAAATGATCACTTGTCTTCTGTCAATAAGGAAAATAAGGCATTGGAGAGACTGTAGAAATGGCCTAAGAGCCAACAGGAATCTGCTATTTCAAAGAACCAAAAGAGTCAACATTCAAGAGCCTGGATGATATAAATTTTTATAAGTCTGATGAAGTCATCTGTGTCCATTTCTACTGACTGGAAAGATAATATTGAGCTCCAGAGTATTGATGCAAGCTTCAGTTGGCTCTGATATTAACTACAACATTAACTATAACACAGCCCTCTCACACCCTGTCTGTGAAATAACTGCCTTTAAAACTGCTCTCAAAAGTTTTTTGCTGACTTCTTTTTTTATAATTTTTAACAAAAGTTTGGACTTCTGATATTTGATATTGTCCTTTGGTGGGAAGCGAAGTTAGAGAAAAAGAAAGAAAATTATTAGGCCTGAAACTTTTGTTTAAATGATCAACCAAGGAACAAAGTGCAAGGTTTCTTAGATCCCACTTTCCTTTCCAGGTGTGCTCCAATATGGAGTCCCTACGGTGGACCTGTATTTGATTTTGTTTTGCAGTAGATGATGCCATTGTATAGTCATGATTTCATTCCAGTGTTCCCCTATCAAGTACACTATAGACAATATAAGTGTCTGCATCTAGGACTGGCTATGGAAGCTGGTTTGTTGGGGGAAAAATAGGAGCTCCACACATCTGGAATTTGTAAATAGATGTAACAGGCTGATTGCAGCTCATCCACTCTCAGCAGAGAGGGAATGCCTGTTTTACACATTTGCCATATGTATGACATATATACATATAGAATACAAGGAAACAGTCTCCACTATGCAAAACATCTAGGAAAAAGCATCCTTTAATGCTGTGCCTGTGAGATTGATTAAATATTTTCTAGAATCTGTATTAATGAATGACTTCTCTCCATGGATTGCTGTGCTGGAAGATGGGAAAGGCTGTCACTTCTCCTGTTCTATTATTGTTATTGCTTCTTAGTGCCACACTTTGCCTGGGATGTGGCACCATCTCTCTCTGCTTTGTAGAGTTGAGGCTCGCTAGAGGGGAGACTGAAAATATTCAGGACTGTATTATGGCTGTTCTAATCCTTTTCTTGAGAGTCTCTGCTCTGCTTTTTGCTTTCACTCTTCTTACCCAGCTGGTTGCTCACCTTCTGCTCTAGAGTATTTTCTTAGCAGTTATTGCTTTGTGGAAGGTAATTCATTTTAAGTTCTTGCAGGTACCAGCAGATGGGTGAGTACATCTTTCCTGGGCTGCTCCCATCAGAGAACCACAGACAGAATTTCTCTGAGGAAGAAGAGTATATTGAAAACTTTACCTAGGGGAAAAAAGAAAAAGATTGTCCTGGGCTTTTTGCCTGCTAGAAAACTTCCAGTCTGCTCTGTGAAATGAGCTTTTTTCCACCCGTCTCTCTCAAACAGCTCAGTGCTGCAGGAGGGAATTCTCAGTGGTCAACCTGCCAGTGAAAATTCTCTTTCAGCTGCTGTCTCTCAGGTATTCTTTCTTGCTGAAGGTCAAGGTTTATTTAAGGATCTCTGACCCTGCATCTGGGGCCTCTTTGCTCTGTGATAGCATTTAGATGCCTGGTCTCAGCCATAAGGAGCTGTTCAGGCAGTTTCTCCCTTTTTAATCTTTTATTAACAACCAGTGAGCCTGACTTCGTCTGACCTTTCTGCTTCTTGCCTTTATTTATCTGCCAAACATCAGCCCAGCTCCCTCAGTGAGCCTTGGACCTGTTTTGAGGAATCCTGGGAAGAGCTAGTTGGGATAACTTTCTCTTTTGGATGCCTTCCTTGGAGCTTCTCTCATCTCAAGTCTTCAGAGGAATGCCTCAATACAGGCAAACCCCTTGAAGTTACAAGTTATGGTTAGTGCATTTTGCCTTAATAATTCTGTCCTTGGGGCAGGGATTTTGTCTGACCCCCTTGGCATCCTGCAGTCTACACCTGCTGAGACGTTTGAGGTTTCTCGCCTCATCACTCTGAAACAACACTGTGATGAGGTATTGCTCCTCTGGGACTACTGGGGTACATTACACCCCAAAGGACAGATTTTGTAAAGCTTTGCAAGAACATGGAAGGGTTAAGCTGCAGGTCTGTCCTTGTCACTGGCTCAGCCCAGTGCTGATCAGCTCTCTCTGTGTAACTGCAGATTTAATTACTTCACAAAGGCTTTGTTTGACTCACTCTTTGCTGGGCTGTTCCCTTGGCTGTGCTGCTGGAGCAGAGTCCCACTCCTGCCCGCTGGCCAGAGCTCAGAGTGGAAACCCCTCTCACCTGCAGCACTGTGCTGGCCTGGTTTGGGTTCTGGAGGCAGGGCTGGAGGTCAGTGACTGCAGCCATTCTCCCCTCACTGCCCTGAGATGCAGCCACCAAACCGAGCTCGTTGTCTCCCAGTGCCACTCGGTAATGGTTGGAGAATAAATCCATTAGAAGACCTTTTGGATGTGAGAATTATAATTTTGCAAAACAGCAATCACTACAAGCATTACCCTTTAGCTACTGACAGCAAAGTTCAAAAATCTCATCATGGGCTGGTTTCACAGCAGCTGATAAAGGTTAATAAAATGGAGGTTTAAAAGGCAGTGTTTCTAAATTTTTTATGCCCAGAAAAGATGATTCTCATTTTGTTGGATTGACTTAACCCCCACTTTCCATTCACATGGACACTGCATGAGTCTCAAATTCCTTCTTGCATCACAGGGAACCACAAACTCTAGGCCTTGCTGCTGTCACAGCTGGCAGAGAGGAGATTGCACTGTCTGAAGTGAGCTGGTGCCTGTAAATATCATTGCAAGATAAGGTTTGTGCCTCAGGAGAATGGCACATCTGCTCCACTGAATTATTGATGTTAATTCAGAATTGGCTCCTGTAGATTTCTAGTGGGACTTCTTAATGCAGTGGAGTATTAAGATTTTTTAGTTTACCTTTATTATGCTCCTGTGTCTCTGAACGTACTAATCTGTGCTACAAGACAACGATGTGCTGCAACAGGAAGAATTTTAGAATTCTTTGCTTTAAGTTGGCCCTGCTGTTTAGAGTTAGTGCAAATTTCATGTCAGTTTGAGAGGTCTGTGCCTCCTGTCCCGTTTCTCATGAGTAGGGCATGATGAAACAGGTTGTGTGCATTTTTACAGGTTGCCTTAATTTTACATGTTCCTCAAATGTGTGCTTTGAGATTATTCTGTTCCTTTTATGTAAAAAGAGAAATGTAAATATCTTGGGTTTGTGCTACTACACTGAGTTCCACTGATTTAAGACAAAAATAATGAGTTGTTAAATCGGGCCGATTATATTTAAAATCAAGTCACTTTTTTGGCTCTGCTGTCACTAGAGATGAGCCTGCTCTGAATCATTGTGCCAGAGGCAGGTTCATAGGTGGTTTCTTTTGTTTTCATTGTGGGCCATATCGAAGCACCAAGGATATTTAGGATAACTATACAGAGAATCCAGTTTTGGTTGTTTTGTTCATTGTATTCAAAAGCTTCACATGTCAGACAAGACTGTAAATAAAAAGCTTTAAGCTTAAATCAATGATATAATCACAGAAGTGGTTGTTAATACTGACTTCATAGTTGAGAAGACACATGAGACCATTTCATTTTTTACATCAAGTTCCACTTGAAATATCTTGATTAATATTTGTGTTGGAGCAGAATTAGGAGTTGGATGGCTGTGGTACCTATGCAGTTGGTGCACTATAATTATCACCTGTTAATAATTCATGTTGCATGGTCCATCCAAATCTATCAACTTCCCCTAAAGCAATGGCTCAGAACAAAAGTGGCTGATCTGCCCTTTGAGAACCTACAGGTGTTCTGCCTTTTATTAAAAATACCCTCTGGCCATTGTGTTGGAATGAACTATTTTGCACACTGGGTTGAAATGATCAGGGAACTTCCAAAGAAATAGGATTGGGGTGGAGCTGTAGACTGGATGAAGGAACTTTCAGAGGTGGTTTGACTGGCAATTTCAGTTCTCTAGGGCATTCTTAATATCATAACACACTTTGTTTTGTAGATTTTATGGAAAAACAACAACAAGGATTTGCATTGAATAATGATTTCCATCTGTCACTCTCAGAGTGCTGAGAATGACTCAGTGTAAAGTTATTATCACGCCCCTATGCAGATGGGTGCAGAGATGGACAGAGACATTTAGCAGCTTGCTCAGGGCTGTCAAGTGAATGAAAAATTCCTAAAAATTGTTTTTGAGACTGCAGACTTACTGGTAGACTTTACTGCTCTGATGTAGCTTTGACAAAAAATATTTTATGTATTCTATTTGTTGTATTTTTAGATAAAACATGAGGTACTGACTGAGCTTGACCAAATGGGAAAGTTAATAAATATGGAAGAATTTTTTAATATACATAAACTCAATATCTGTCTTATTAAGATTAAAATAAGCAATAAACTTGTCAGACACTGTCATCAGTAGCACATGGGATTTCAGGTATAATAGCAGCAAAATGTAATAATAATAACAAAATGCAGTCAAAGCATTCTGGCAATGAATGAATGTTCTTGCCTGTAACAATTTTCAAGAAAATTTACATTTTTAAGACCTGTTCCTTTATTATTTCAGCCTGTTTGCAGTAGCACAGGAGGAGCTGACATTTCAAATAATTGCTGCGGTAACAAACATTTATCACAATATGCCAATTAATATTTGGAGGCTATTCAGCACATTTAATGAAGGCTGAAGATAATCACCCTTGTTGTGTATCTTAATGTCTTCCATATCCCTTCCCCAAACACTGTTTTGATCTTTAAGACTCTTTTTCTTTAACGTAATGGGTTTGATTTTACCAAACTTGGGGACTTTCAATGCACAAAGGAGGTATCTAATGGTGCAGGGCAGTTAATGCTCAAAGATAAATGTGGATACAATGAGCAGGTGCCAAAAGGGGGAAAGTGTTAGCACATCATTGCATAATTTGAGTGATTCATGTGTTGGAATGATGGCACCTATACATGCTGCTTTCCCTGATGCTGTTGTGTTGAGTGCACAACCTAATGACATTTGATCGTCTCAATTTATAGTCTCTCATCTCGTTTATGTTTGCTATCAAAAGGATAATTTGTAAAGCAAATGTTCTGTTGACCTGAATTGGCAGAAGCATTTTTCAATCTGCCAATTTTTCCATTTTAATGAAAAAGAATTACATTTATTAGGCTATAACTTTCTCTTTCCTTTAATGATGGGTTTATCGTTGTATTTAGCATTTTCTCAGACAGTGGAGTAACTTTTGAAGACCAGAAGAGTGAAACATTTCCATCTGCTTTTAACCTGATGTCAACAAAAACTGTAGATTGGCTTGATTTCTTTTGGTTATGGCTTATCAGAGCAAGAATATGACATGGGTGATACCACAGCAGGAAATTGTCTTGTTTCAGATACATGGCAAAACCCAGCTGTGGCTGATCCAGGTAGGAATGGACCCAACTGCATGTCTGAGCTGAGAAGTCAAGGGGAGATAAACACATCCCTCTCCTGGATCCTGTACAAGAGCTGTCAAGCCTTAACTGTGGTTGTTTATTTAAGCCTGACTTAAGTTATGGCTGGCTGACACAAAGTTCCAGGTGTTCCAGTTTCTTTCCTGTGGCTTGTTTGTAACCTCTCTGCCTCTGTGGTTCCACTGAAGATCTACTGCTCCCTGGAGTGACACTGTCGTAGATTTTCTTGAATCACTGCATTAGCGTTGGTCATGAGTTGTTTGTAGCATAAATGTTTTTCTTTATGACTTTTTTCTGGCTCTAGACATCTTGATAGCACTGCTACAGCTGTTAAAAAATAAGAGTGGAAAGTTTGTTGGGAATAAGGCAGCTTAATAATATAATTTTGAATTAATTCCTCAGAGAAGAGCCTGTTTTTTAATATTGCAGGATGTACAGTGTAATGCTAAGTATAAGTGGTGAAAAGATGTATTTTTCTTCACTTTAATTGGTAATATTATTGAAAGAAAGCCAACAGATGCATCAAAGACTTTATCCAGAACTAAGCCAAGTCCTGCACAAAAGTACTGCTATATATGAAGATGCCATCTTTTTTGTTTTAAATGAAATATGAGAGATGTTTTGAGTCATGAATAATAATAATTCTGAGGAGCAAAGGCAATGGCAGAAGTATTAACATGTAGAAATGAAGAGGTGCTGAGTGCTCCTGGATGATGATAGATTTTGCTGTCTCTTTCCTGCATCAGTATCTGCCTCCCACCGTCTGACAATCAGCTTATCTGGCTCTGCTCATGGAGCCTCTTACCTGAACTTCTTTACTCCCAGAGGAAGCAATCAGTGAAATTGCACACACGTTTCTGCTTCTCTTCCCTTCCATCTCCTGTGATATTTTCATGGGTTTGTGCTTCTGTATTGCTGCTTGAGACTGAGCTGATACACTGCTTAGGTTTTTCCAAACCCATTCAGACATTCCAGGTGATCTTTTTCAGTCATGCTTTGCAAGTTCCCACAGTGGATGAATTCCAGGCAATGTCTGCTTAGCACAGTGTCCAACTGCTGCTGCAGCCATCCCACCAGGGTTTGTGTGTCACTGACTTGATAAATGTTTCTGCCACTTCCCTGAAAACTTTCTTCTTCTCCTTCTTTCCAGTGATTTTTGTCCTTTCTGACTTTCTCTAATGCACAGCTGATAAGGAAATGTTTTAGTATCAGGTTTTGTTTACATATGCTTAAATTAGAATTAACCAGTGGACTCTGAGGTGTTGAATTAAACTCAGCTCTGTTGAAAATGGTTGTTATTCTAACAAAGTAAATTTCAGTTGTGGTTGTATTTCATGTGCTCCTGACAGAAGGCAGAATTTGGTATGATATCCAATCCAAACATGAATGATGGTGCAAGTACAAGACAGAAGCAGGTCTGGTACAGATCCCTCTGACTGTGACAGAGCCACATCCAAAGTGCTGGTTTTTGTCATGTGATTGGAAGATGGATGAGACACTAAGTGTTAATAAAACAATAACAGAACCTCGGTAGACTGCAAAGAAGTTCCGATCAATTTTCAAAAGCAGTGTTTGAAATTGTTTTTAAAATGAGGAGAAAGCTGTAAATTTCAAAGTGAAATATGAGGCCTTGCTGAAATGTAATTGTGGGTAACTGCAAACACCTGTAGGTAAACATGAATAAATCTGCAGTAGAAGCAGGTTACACATTTCAGGTTTGTGGTATAACTCAAATAATAACCTCGTTTTGTTAGAAAGGGTAAGAGAGGACAGGTCCCCGTTTAAATTTTATTCTGTTAAATCTGAAACTCTCTGGAAATACACTGCTCCAGAAAGCTGAGCATTTAAATACATAAATCCATGGAGTTCTTTCAGAGAGGTTGCCTGACAACCAGAAGGCAGAGGCTGGTGCCCACAGGGGCTGTAAGAGAAGATTCTGTGCTGGCTCAGCTCCCTTTCCAGTCCTAGTGTTTAGATAAATAAAAACATTTATAGCCAGGAACATTATTACCCTAAAGAGACCCACAGTCACATGCTGTGACTAGAGCAATCACAATAACAAAATAAAAAAGTACCAGAAGTTGCACTTTTCTGATAAAATACCAGTTGCAGTCACTTTATGCAGAAGATTGTGTTTTAAAGAATGATATATGAATTTCTAGGAAATCATACCTTAAATCAAAGATGGATTTTTTTCATTTATATAGACTAACCCTTGACAAGATTAGAAACAAAATATTAATATCTTTGTATTTAACATTCAGTGTAGAAAAACCAAACATTTCTGAATAGGTTGTGTTCAAGAAACACAAAGCTGTTACAGAGCTGGCAGGTCAACTCTGTTCTCCTGTGTTCTGTGGTTTAGGCTCAGCCATGGAGAAATCTTCAGTTCTAATCACTCAAGTCACTAATAAAATAGCATAAATCCAATATAATTTATTTTCAAAACACAGCTATATGAAGTAACTAATATTAAACACAGGTTTCATGTTTAGAATAAAAACAGCCTAGGTTTTTTATTTTTGCTTTATTTTGTTACACATGGGAGCCTGTCTCTCGTTCAGGTAGATGCGTGATCTCTCGGAGTAGTTTCTGGAGCTGCTTTTCAGGAAGTGTGGGTGTAAAAGTCTATCAGATCTTAAGTCTTAAGATTGGAGATGAAAGCTGTCCATAATTATGTCATTATTTATTTAACCTATCTGCTCAGTCCTCCAAATTTGGCCTGAGCCATTCTTTTGAAACTTATTTTAAAACATAAAAATAAAGGCTTCCCTTGAAGCAGAGCAATATATAACTGAATATTTTTTATACTAAATAACTTTCAATATACTTTTCTCTGTCCCTAGGAAAAGAACATTAGAATTTTGGATTTTTGAAAACCTTTGTGCATAGGTGCCCAGGGTCTCAATTAATTTGACCACATAATCATATCAAGAAACGAATAGGAAAAAGTATCCTTAAAAAGTGTCAGTAGAAGGCAATACAATGAGAAAGGCTCTATTCTAATGGTTTCTGCATGGGATTCCTCATTTAGCTTCCTCTAAACGCCTGTTTCCTTCATAGGAGGCACAGAAGAAGAATTTCCCTGACTCAAGGGACTTACTGAGGTGCACAAAACCCATAGGGAGAATCTGGGTCTTTGCATTCCTTTTGTTCAGGGCGCTGTGGCAAAGTGTTGGCTCATTTCTCCTGTCAATTAGGTATGCAGGGTCAGTAAATATGATACATGTATACCTTGAAATTTCATTCCATTCCCCTATTTGCTGCCATCACTGGGAGAACACTCACATACTGTTCCCTGTTCCCTTAGGCTGCTACATTCATTCATCCTGGAACACGATTTTTTTCCCTGTTCCTGTTTGGTTATCAGCCTAAACTCCCAGCCTGATGTAATGAAAAGTTATGGGGAGAAAAAGATGTGCATAAAGAAGTGTAAGACTGGAGATTAAACTCCCTATTGTAATTCATGTTATGCTAATGAGGCACATAAGATCATTCAGAGCAGGGTAATGCAGTGATAATATCAAGAAACTGATATAATTTACTATGGGGAGCCTTTACTTAATACATCATACTTCAGCAAGAAACTTAATAAAAGGAAGCTTAACACATAAATACCACCAAGAAGCGTAGAAGATAATGCAGCATTTGATCAGAATAATACACAAACACTACTGTGAAACCTAATTTCCAACAAGTTACCCAGGAATCAAAACATACATATTGCTTATTGCTGCTGCTGAAGCAGTAGCTTAATAACTAAGGATACCAGAAGAGGCACAATAAGCATTTCCTATTATTGATATTCCCCAGCTGCCTATAATGACCATATAAGTTAATATTTGATTGAATGGTCTGGATATGAAAGCTATTTCCCTTGCAAATTAATCCTAGCACTCGGCTGCAGTACAGCAAGAAGTGTTGCCATGGTGCTGCCATGAGGCTTATCCCATGACATTTCCCCCCAGTTTTATTGATGCTTCCCTTTTAAACCATCCAGCTTCATTGACTAATAAATATATATTGTGCCCTAACATGTTTTGACTTCTATTCCATCAAGGGTCAAGAAACCATCATATTATTAGCATTATGAGAGTGTTTAATATCTCTTTGAAAACCTGCAATGTCCATTTGAATGAGATTTCACCATATTGCCATGGTCCCTGAAGAAGTGTCTTTCAGAACCTTGGCAGAGGTGGGGAGGGTGGGAAGAGAAAGTGAAAAGAGTTAATGAGATGATAGTGACATGATTTAAGAGTTCTGACTCACTGGCTGGGGTCCATGTTTCTCTTTTGCCTCATGTCTGGTAGCTGTGACCTTGCATGTGGAAATAGCGCTCATCTGGAGGTGTCACCTGGGTAAATTGTTGCAGAGAACTGCTAGAATTGATTGATCTTTCTTTCCCTTTTTCCTCCTCTAAGTGTTTTTATTCTGGTGATCTTCCAAAACCAAAGTTAAATGAAGATTAAAAAGCTTGCCAGGCTGTTTTCTGTCTCACAACTGAGAATCCTGATTTCTGAAGCTGATGGGCTTACTCAGTCCTGCTGGGCACAGTGTCTCCCAGCTAAGGACAGGAGGGCTCTCTGACAAATCCTGGCTTTACAGCTGTTCACCTTGAAAACTCTAAGAACCTGACTATGATTCAGGGATCACAATGATTCAGATTATGCTGAAGATTTGGAAACTTCTGGGAGTCTTGCTTTGGGATTTCTTACATCCATGCAGAAACTTGATGTGGTCAGCTCCATATTCTGGGGCTCTTGATCCAGCCATTGCTTCCAAAGCTTGTACATTTTCAAATCCAACCTCAACCAAATCTGGTCTGACAAGGAGCCAGAGCACACAGCTTCTAGTGCTGCCATGGGGTCAGATGAATCTCATTCTTTGTCTTAAGGCCTTCTAACCACCCTAAGATCATTTATTCCAACAAAATCAGTGCGTCCTTCCAGAAATCCCCTAATTTCAGGAACATTTTCCAGAACAGGTGATCAGGACTCAAGTGGGCTGAAGCCAAGATGCATCCTGCATGAGGGAGGTCAGGAGGAGAGGCTGGAAAGGAGATGTAAGACTCGATTCATACTGTCTCTAACGTAGAGTATTACAGAATGAGCCTGAGCTGGTCAATTTTAACTTCTCCACACGTCTCTGGAGTTGGTGGAGTGCTGTCTGTTCATCTCACAGCTGCTCTTCTGACACTCTTAGACCTCAGCCCAGTCTCCAATCTGCCCACAGGTTTTGGAGGGGAGATCCAGGGGGCTCCTGATGTGGCCAGCATTGGACTGGCTACCTGGAGCTCAAGGTGTTCGTGTCAGTAATGCAATTTCTGCTGTCTTGCCTTCACTAAATGTCATTCCAGATGAAGACAGTCAAATGTATTCATGCATTATATAGACTTTTAAAAAAATCATTTAGGGCTTTTTTCTGCCAGATTTTCAGTCAGTTGCAAAAAAATAAAAACAGTTGGTCAATATTCAATACTCAATTGCATGTCAGTATTCAATATTCAATGTGCATCCGTTAATTATTAAACTTGTTTCCCAGTATCAGTAAAACACTGATAATATAATCCTTAATCTATTTCTAGTTCCCTGTGTGAGAAATGTAATACCCCATTACTTTTTTCAGGCATCCCTATTTTTCCAATTACAGGATTTTTTTTTTTCTGGGACTGTGTCCATATAACATTTTTTTACTTTCACATTTGTAAGTAAAAATTGATTCAGGGAAGAAAGGTCTGTTTTCAACAATCTGCCAGTTCAAGTCTCTGTGTTACCTTGCAATGGGTAACATGAAATGACACAACTAATTTATGCAGGGTTAATCTGTCAGTTATCATCTCAGGGAACTGTGATAGGTCTGATTTTGATCCCTAATTGCACTAGATTAAGTAAAAATTATACCCTGAAGGTTATTTTTGTGAAAGAACAATCAGCCGCAATGTACAGCAGCTGTTATAAAAAAGAAGTGAAAATTCAGAGCTGCTAATGAGAACTGCAAACCAACCTGCCATTTCAAGATCCTTTATATTCATAAGTTTTATAAAGAACATGTTCAGGTTTTGAGTACATAGTGTTACACAGTCCTGAAAAATCATTTGTATTTACTCCATGCTATTTCTTAAAGCTTTTAAGTAAAAAAATATAATTGGCATTTCATATGAGACATACTAAATCTTATAGACAACCAAAATGCCATTTTGTTAGGAGAATTGTCAGGATTAGTTAAATTGAGAATCTAGGCAAATGTTTTAATCTCTTAAAAACAAAAGACAAAATATGTTTAAATTTCTTATTTCTGTGGTGATAGCTGTTTGCATGGGTCAAGCAGACAGTAGATAATATTTATGAAATATTTCTCTCACTGTCCATAAAATCTGGATTTCAATGGTAAAAAAAAACCTCAAAAAACTCCAACAGAACCAAAACTAAAACCAAACACAATCTCTCCCCCCAAAAAAGTTACAGAGAAAACAGTTTCTCATGAGTATAATTTATTTTCAAGAATGAATTTGGTCTAATTCTGGCTCCACAATGATTTGTCACAGACAGAGTTTCTCTTTCTAGCGTAGAAAAGCCAGCATTCCTGCTCTGCAGTGGAAATGTGAAGCTCAGCCATGGGGCTCCTCCTCAAAGGTCATCTCAGAGTCCCTGGGGCAGGGGACAAGCCCAGGCTGGTGACATCCCTCTCGTGGCTGGCAGTGCTGTGCTCCTGCTCCTGCTCCTGCTGTGGCTCTCTCCAGCTCCCCGTGCCCCCCATGCCCTGGCCCTGGCTGCAGCAGCTGCTGCCACCTCCCCTGCCCCAAAGGACCCTTCTCCCCTTCTGCCAGCCCTGCTCCGTGACTGCTCCTCTGCAGGAAGGCTTGGCCCCTGCAGCCTCCCTGGCAGATCTGGGGAGAGCTCCAAACCCATGGAAGAGACTGGAAAAGTCTCTGACTCACTGGGTTTCAGTCATGTCCATACATTCCTGCTGGCAAATGTTTTAAGATCTGACTGTGGGGACTTAACTATCCAACTGATAGTTTCAAAACTATGGTTAAATTTACTCTCTTAGTCCAGGGAAGAGTCTTATCCTTCCCAGCTTCCTAAGGCTTGGCACTGACAAGGGATTTGACTGCTTGGTCTGTGCCCAGCCCTCAGCTTTGCCTGGTTGCCACACTCCCACAAGAGTCTGCTTGGCAATTAAAGCTCAGAGCTGAGCAAAGTCAGAGGGCCATGCAGGAGAGAGGTGGCAGCAGGCTGGGTTGTGGTGATGCCCCAAGGTGTGGAACCTCAATTAAAAAGCCCTCTCCTGCCAAAGGACTGGTGTCTCTTCACTCAAGTAGATGGATTTTAATGTGTTGCTGTAAATTAAATAACTCAGTAGCCTCAGTGGAACAGGATTTGGTCCATTGGCAATGTTAAACAATATTTTTGCCTTGTAAATACCAGGCATTTAGTAATATCTCCTTTAATTAGTTTTGTGTGTTTGGTTCTGCTTCAGCTTTCACTATTCCAGGGGTTTTCTTTCTTCTTCCTATACATTTTTATTCAACCTTAACACATGATTCTTTGCTTTTCAGTGTTTCCCCTTGACACACCAATCAGGCTGCCAGGCCACTCTGTCTCTGCAGGGCCAGCATCCTTTAGCTGCACTCCAGTGCCTTGCCCCGTGCCTGTCCCCATGTTCTTTAGATGATTTTGCTCTGACTTTGTGTTGCACCATATTCAGGAAACCTGTTTGACTATGGAGAAAAAGGCAGGCAATGAGGCATCAATGAAAGGACAAAGATCAGGTATCCTGAGGAGGTAGAGCATCAATAAAAAAGAAAGGAGTGAGTGCCTCTGAGGAAGATAAAGCAGTGTGATTCACAGCTCTGGAGAATGCTAGACAGGCAGGAAATGTTTGTAAGGTAAATAATAGCCCAAGATCAAAAAAAGCAAACAAAAGTGGATGAAGCACAGTATCAAACAGAATTTAAATAAATCATTAAATGAAAAACCTATTCCTTGAACCATAGGACACTAAACAGCATTTAATTAAAAATGTGTGCTTGATCTTCTCATGTGATTAGTTTTGCATTACTCTGCCATTTATTTTGGTGATATTGAGGCCAAAGGGGCTGGTGTCCTGGGCTGAACAAGATTTAAATAACAGAACTTGTGCTGAGGTTAGTGAAAAAACTTTGATTTACTTCAGTGGAACCATCAACTTGTCTATTCTTAGACCCAGAAAGCAATTTTTACTTGACACCTGCTGTTTTATCTCACTTTCTCTCTCACTTAATGTTGCAGCTGGCAAACACAGGGGCTGGAGCTGTGCCTAATGCCCTGCTGGGGGAATCCTTGACCCCTTTTGTAGGCAGGGCTGCCTTTGGGTGGACAGACAAGATCTAATTCAGAGGACTGTGCAAAAAAAGTTAAAGGAAACCTTGGCCATTGGTCATCTTTCCTCAGGCTTCACAAGGAGCAAACTTAAAGTAGCTCATATTAGTGTACAGCTGGAAAAATAACAGCTTAATAGCTTTTGATCTTTTCAGTAATATGTGGTGATTTTTTTAAAAAATAGAAGTATCTAGATAAATTTTTTCGCATTTGCTCTTCAGCTTGTGTCTGAAATGGGCAGTATTAAGTAGGCCAAAGATCTTTACATAATCCTTGTTTGCCCACACTAAAACAGAAGACTGTCCACCTCATATTACCTGCAGGATGCTCCTCATTTCTATTATCAAGGCATTCAGATGATTTCTTAGGTAGCAACTACAGGAATTGCTTTTTATGTAGCAAAAGTTTTACAAATATTGATAGTGGTTTAGCCCTAGGGCTTAGCTAGCATGTTATAGATGAGAAGAAAAAAGCAAGTAAAAGGAAAAATGTACTAATGTTTATTCTACAAAGTCAAATAAGTGATTTAGTGATTGGTAAGACCCCAACAAATCACTGCAGACTGTGTTTCCAGCAAGCTTCTGGAAACGAATCTGCTCTCCTGTTCAACACAGCCAGGCCTGCCCAGAGCTCTGGCCTGACATAAATCAACTCTGTTCATACCCTGACTGCTGTGAAATGCCAGTCTTGATTCTCAGATTTCCAGATCCCTTCCCTTAGGGAAGAAAGCTGAGTTCTGTGGAGAAGATATTCCAAAAAAGCAGCACAGATCTGGTTTGTAAAACCCTCACAGGAGAAACAGATTTATCAACCCTTCTGTGTGTTACACAGCATGCTAGTGCTGATGATAGCATAAAAAAGGTGGTGTTAGGTCCTAAGGGAGTCATGGGCATGTTTTTATAAGGGTTTTTATTAATTTAGTACATAATTTAAAAAACCCCAAAGAAACAAAAAAGAAAGCCTATATGTAGATAAGCAACACTGGAACTCTTGAAATGGAAGATACAAATTGCATTTTTATGACACAGCGCCCGCATTTTCCTTTTCTTGTAGATTTGTAAAGCACAGGTTTTGTCCCAGCTAAGAAAGGAGGCAAAGGCCAGAAAGCCCAAGTTGTTTTCTGATTAGTAAAACCAGTGAGATGCCTCTGGGTGTGATAATAGTGCAATGCTACGTGACTGAGAATATTCTCTTAGGTTAAATCCCACTTTTGTGACTGTAACGAAGTATCTGTGTCTCAGTTTCTCTAACACTTGCTCGAGGTACATTACCCATATAATTAAGCATGATTAAATGATAATTGCAGTCTTTTTGCAAAGTAATTCCATGGCTGTTTATGCTTTGCAGAAAGTACATTTTTAGAAAGTGCATTTATTTTGCACGTGTCAGGGAAAAACTCCAAATGTTAAAGAAGTTGCTAAGGAATAATTGCCATAAATTTACAAAGGAATTACTAGGTAGCATATGCCTGAGGTTGAATACAGTTCTACACAAATTTCTGTCAAGATGCAATTGTATTTTCAAAATGACATTACTTTTGTATTATTCCTGAAAAAAAAAAAGAAGTAATAGTAAATGGAAACATCTGTATTTGTTTATGGGTGATAAATAATTTAAGTAAACTACCATGTTCTTTTATTTGTAGAAGCCCTTCTGTCAGTGCTACAGAAACCCCTTTTACACCTAATTCTGGAGACACACAAAGGATAAACTCTTTTGCTTTGGAATTTCTTCTTTTGAGCAAGGATAATGCAGTAAGCAGAGGGTAGGAAGGTCTGTACCACACAGTGCCACTTTGCATGTTAGGAAAAATCCTCATAAACACTGGCTTTAACTTCTTAGTTTGGATCCAGGGTACACCTGTGAAGGAAGTTTTCCCAGCTGCTGCTGTGGAACCTCCTGGCCTCTCCTGATCCGAGGTTTGGAGTGAGACTGCACCTGGTGCTTCCTAAAATCTCATTCCTTTCTGGAGGGCATTTCAAAGGAAGACATATTTCTTTTAAATCTGAGGGAAACAATCACAAAGTAATCTTAGAACCAGATTTTCTTTGAAATAGATTTGGATATTTATCATTGTGATTTATATTTTCTTTGGGATAGTAACATTTTTTTGGGTAAAGGATTGCTTTCTCTTTGGGAACACCTGCTCTCTGAAAGCAGTTTGTATTTAGGGAGTCCTTGTGCCTTATTTCACAAGTATTTAAATGTAGGCTTGTTTAGGCTGATAATTTATTTTAATTTTAATAATTGTAAATAGTTTTGGTCATGGAGCATCTCAGCACTGGTCTGAGACCTGGGGGTGTTTTTCCTGGGGAAGTCTCAGTGTGGATCCCATCAATGCTGATATCTGTTTCATGGGGGCTGTAAGGAAGAAGGGCTCAGGCTCCTCTCAGAGGTGCCCACTGACAGCACAAGAGGCAATGGGCACAGACTGGAACACACACAGTTCTTTGTGAAGCTGAGAAAATCTTTTATTGTGAGGGAAGTCGAACACTGCAATGAGCTGGCAAGAGAGGCTCCAGTTTCTGTGCTCATACCAAACTATGCTTTGGAGTGTTGCCAAACCTTCCTGGGAGCTGGTGCAGAATGCACAGGTTGGTGCCTCCTTTTCTGCATATTTATTTCAGGTTGCTTTTGCAATGAAGGAGGCTTATGCTCTTTCTTCTCTCATGTTTCTGTCTACTGAAATGACTTTTTCCTGTAAGATTTTTTTGCTTGGAAGGGATGTCAAAAAATTTACAGAAACCAAGATGAGTATTAAATACAAAAAGTCTCTGGAGGTGAGATATGCTGTGCATATCCTGCCACAGTCAAATGAAACATTGCCTCTCAGGTGCCTAAATCAACTAATTAATCCATACCACATTAATTATGATGATGAAAAGCTAATCATAGCTTATTGGCCTAAAAACAAATGCAAGTGAGTGAGAGAGATTTTCCAGGCTGGCTGGTGGCCCCAGTCCAACTTACTCCAAAAATCTGCTGGAGGTACCAAGCAGTACTCACCTGAGTAGTGACTGCAGGTAAGAAAAAATCCATTATTTTTTGGGGCCATTTTCAATGGAAATGAAAAAATTGTTAGCATTCTCTTTGTAACTAAAGGTTTTGTTAGTCTTCATGAAACATTTACACAAGATTTTCACCATTTTTGTCTTTGTGTGACATTTATGAGTTCCTCAAATGTTCTCACAAACATGTACTTTTATAAACATATTTCACAGAAGACAGATTACAGCATTGGACAATGCCCATTTGTCTGGAATATTTACAAATTTTAGTCTCTGCTGAACTGCTTGTTTATAGCTTTAGACAAGACTGACAATGTTGTAGTGATTAAGAGAGATTTCTGTGTTGGTTTTGATTACTGTGGCAGCAAAGCATATCTGCAAGTGGCAGAGTCAAATGTATCTCAGCCAGAACAGAAGGGATGTTAAATCTGGGATGCCCCTGTTGGTTTGCCTTTCCTTCTTTCTGTTTATCTCAGCAAATTATAGTCCTACAGAGACTAGTTTGGATCTGCAGCTTAACCTACATTCCCTTAACATCTGTTCCTGAGGAGTAAAAACATATGAATTTGTACATGCTGATTCATTTTCAAAGGGAGACACTTCCCATGAAAAGCATTTCCACTGAAACATAATCCAAACGCTCCCTAAAAGACAAAAATGAATACGATAAACCAGGCTGAGGGGAAAAAAAAAAAAGAAAAAGAAGAAGTGGTGTAGGAATTTTCACAGTAATTTTTCTTTTCAAAGCCAGGGCAGGTAAACAAACACAAAGGTAACCAACATGATGCATAAAACAGGAACAAAAGAAATTCTTGAAAATAAAACTCAAGTGGGAGAAGAGACTGAGTGGAGAAGCATAGGATTTGTCTTGTCACAATCAAAAATAATAAACTAGGAAGGAAATAATGGCAAAATGCAAATTCTGAAAGTTAAAGCAACTCTATAGGAAGAGAGTATTGTCATGGTGGAAAGTAATCAGCCTAAGGGCATCACAAAATCATCCTTGACTTAAATCAGTTTTATAAATAATACTGACATACTTCATGTAGGTACTGACAAGACTAGATAGGTTTACAGAGAATCAAATTTGTCTAGGATAATAAAAATAAAAGCATGATGACAAATTCTCATCCTGGGACAATTTCAACTCTTGTGCTGCAGGGCATCAGAGTAATAACCCAGTGGTAGAGAATACAGCCTAGGAACAAAACAGACACTCTAAAAAATGCAAAACTGGATATGCTGTACCATTATGGGTTATGTCTTTGTTGTCACCATAATGTGGAAGCAAATGGCAAATATTTGTACTTTTGTGTGTTTGAGTTTTTGTCCAAAACCTTTGTACACAGGGGAGATCATCTTACATCATTAGGGAGCTGGGAACTTGTTTTCTATTTCAGCTGGGGATGTGGCTTCTGTTTTTGAGAACTGCATTTTCCTTCACATCTGCTGTCTTTATGTTTGAGTTTCTGGTGGCTGGGAAGAGCTCTGTCCCCACATCACAGCTGGAGAGAGAGACAGTGTTCAAAGTTGCTTTCTTCCTTTTGAATGTGAAAAGAAAATTATATCTCTCTGCCAAGTGGGAGGTAGAGAGCAGGGCTTGTGTTCCTGCTGCTGCAGGGAGCACTTTGTGAAGAGCCTCCAGATGCAGGGGAGCAGGGTGACTATTGTAGAGTCACCCCAAGTGCCACACACTCACAGACATGGGGAAAATGTGCTGCTGTTTCCAGGACATCCATTAATGCTTGATGCTTCTAAGTTTTCTTAGACTTTGTTAGCCTGGGAAGAAAGAAGGGATGGAGAGAAGGTGTTTTAACATTTGGTTTCATTTATTATCCTGCTCTGATTTGTTTGGTAATAAACTAATTTTCCCCAAATAAGCCAATTTTAGCCATGGTGGTGATTGCTGAGTGATCTGTCCCTGTCCTTATCTCAACCCAGGAGCTTTCAATTGTGTTTGCTCTGTCCCCATCCAGCTGAGGAGAGGTGGAGAGGCTCAGTGGGCCTTGGCCAACCCACCTGATTTTTTTAGTGAGAGAATGACCTCCTTGGTTTCCTGAGATGTCTTCCAATCAGAATTGTTCTGTGATTCTAAAACTGAAATCACTTTATGGAAAGGAAGTCTAAGTCTGTGAAAAACTGACTTATCTCTGTTTTTAAGTACTGGGCCACAGACTTGAGTTTGCTGGCTTTGAGTTCACAGTTCAATGAAACTGCTTTAAACATCTTATTGCAAAACCAGTGTCACAAAATGGACAACCTGGCATCTTTTCCAAACTGTTGGTTTGTCTCCAGGTCACTGTAGGTGCATAACTAAAATGCACAATTATGCACAGTTATACCTGTCCAGGCAGCCTGGGTCTGTGCAGACAGTAGGGTTTTCTGTTTTCTGGACTATTTCAGTTCCTTAAGGGCAACTAATGGTTCTGGCAATGAATCTGACCTGCCCTGGATGCTGACACAGACAGAACTGAAATATTTGCTGTTGGCAGCCAGAGACATTATCTTAACTCAAGTGATTTTCTCTTTGGCTTCCCAGTGATTCTCAGTAAATATTTTTATTGACAAGTTACTTTATTTACTGTATATGTTTTTAATACTTCACCATGTTTATGGAGGTATATTTCAATGCCTTTTGATAAAGCTCAACTTTTTCTTAAATATTTGTAACTCCTCTTAAATTCCCACTTCTGTGATAAAATGAAAGTTTTATTATGGAGCAGGGTCCTCATTCTTCTTCATAACCTTGAGCAAATCTGTGGGAGAGATTCTTCCCTATAAAATGATAATACAGTCCCTTTCTTCCTAAAAAGAATTCAGGTTTTCAGGTGAACACCCCATGAGAAATAGGCACAGTTTGTTACCAGAGTCCAGGTCAGGGAAGATTCCCCCTCTGTGCCCCTCTGCAGCACCAGGGCAGTCTGCTGATGCCCCTCATTTCTCTAATCTGTAAATGTGCTTCTGTTGGCTGGACCTTTCTCAAATAAGAGTTATGTATACTGCAAATAGAACTGGAAGCCTCTTGTTGAGTTCTTCCCTCACCATTCTGTTCTCTCTTTCATTCATATTGCTCGAGCGAGTACAGCCTTGCATTCTCCTCTAGCAGGCACCAAAGATAGCAGAATTTTTCACTCTTTTGTTGATACAAAGCATACCCATGGAATTTGAAATTTTATTTATTTTTCCATCATCCTTTTCTTCCTTTAAAATGTACCTAGTAACTCCTTTTGTCCTTTTACTTTTGTCTAAGCAAAATGAATATCCTGATGTTGCATGTTAATTTAAACTGACAAGTGGTTATTGCTGTAATATAATGCACTGAGAGCTCAGCCAGTAGATATATTTGTGCCTAGTGTGGTGCTTTATTGGATGTCCAGTGAATTTATCCTTGTAGCTGCAAGTTGTGTAGTTCTTTGTCAAGCCTCTGTCTGCTTCAATAAAAAAAAATAATGAGCATGAAGATTCCTTCATTGTCTGGGAACTTATTTCTGTTCATGGAACTGCTTTTTACAGTGAAATTAATGGAATATTAAAGGTTCCTTCAGCTTCATGGCACATCAGTTGGGTGAGCTAGTACATACTTATTAAGACCATCTTGATATTTTACAAGCCATTTCATGCCTTAGTTCAAAGAAGTTAGGATGCCTTTTCCTTACAGGAAGTGAGAAAAATATTACAATTTTACAGTGAGTTATTTTAGGGTCAGCTTGTAAAAAACTAAATGAACTGGCAGTTGCAGCTCCCAACAGATGGTAGATAAAGTGACTAATATTGGAAGCTCTGCTTTAAGGATTTTGTTCATGTTTCCACTGCTTTGCAGATGGTTTGTGAAACAACCAAAAGCTTCACTTAAAACAACAGTATTAATCAAAGTTGCAAAGTTTTCTCTCTGAAATTTCTCCTTGTTTGGGTGTTAAATATAAAAAGAAAACATAAAACATTCTCTCTCTCCACCAGACTGTTATCTCTGCCAAGTCCCAGGTTTGTTCTGCCTTGTTGGGCTCCCCAGCAGCTCTGCCTTTGGCCATGGCTCCTGTGCTCCTGTGCTTGCTCACTGAGGCACTAATTGCTCTCTCTTGCCATACCTTGTTTTTCACCCGTGTTCTTATTGCTGACTTCCTCTCCCACATTTTTAATGGGTTTCTTTTTGCCACGACATGTCTAACCCAGCAGATGTGGGGACACCTCATTTACTGAGAACCCATTTTCCCCAGAAGTTTTGCCACCTTCTCTTTCCTCACCACATCCCAATACTACAATTTATCCTATTAGTTCTAGTTATTGATTCCTTCCTGCTCATTTGTGTTATCTGCACTTGTGGTGGGTCCTCAACTCCTTTACATTTTTCGTCTTTGTGGAAACTCTTCCATTGGTTATGCCCATTCTTGTTGATTTTAAGGTCTTATCCTTAAGCTTGTTAGAAAATGTGTTTTATCATCAATAACAGAGAAATAAAAATGCAGTATTATAGATAAGGCTGTCCTCCTAGCTAATCACACAGGTTAACTAAAATCCAGTCCTTCCACCTCTTCTCCTGCCTTTCTACTAATGCCTCAAAGTCTTGCCCACACCTTTCAGACCTTCTCTCTATGCACCTATTTTACCATTTCCCCATTAACATTAAAAAATTAAATTATCTATATGCATATATTACTTTTTATTCTTAGTTAAATTTATTTTTTTACCAATTAAGTTGACACAAATAGGCAAAACTTGTCTGGTTTTGGATAGAGATGTTGCCTTAGCATGGAAATTCTTTTTGGTTCTTTCTTATGAGGCTGAAAGTAGCTGTTTATTAACAAGAGTGATTTCTTGTAGCTAAAATAAATAGTCTGTTACTGTCTGGTCACCTCCCAAACCATAATATTTTTGAAATACATGGGCAGGCTCTGAGTTTTGGCAGTTCCTGCTACTTACCCATAATGGACTATTAGACTGGAAGCTAAGCCAAGTAAATTTCCTCTCAGCTTAACTTTTCTTCTGGCAAATGCTTAATGTGTATGGTGTTTGCATTATAGCAATAAAGTCACAATATTCACTTAGGTTTAGTGATATATAGCAGAAGCTTATTTTTTATTTACTCAAAACAAAATTCCTCACTGCAGAGAGAATATAAGTGGAAATTCACCTACCTTCACTGCTTTTCAGCTCCATAAAAGTGACATCTGTGAGAACTCCATATGAAGAGTTTTTGAAATCTGAATGAGACAGAAATGTAAATGAAGGAGGATGAAAAACAGCTCAGATGAAATGCAGTGAAAGAAGAGAAAGAAAAGTGAGAAAGTAAAAAAAAAAGTGATTGAGACTAGCAAAGAGGAAGAAGGGAAGCCCATGAGAATTCATTCTAGATTAATTGCAGAAACTGTTAAAACTTGGAATATGATTTTTGCACCATGTGTTAATCTGTCAGCAAAGTGGGGAGGTGACGTAGCCAGCAGGAAGGTCCTGAGAAACTCCAGGTAAAGTCTGAGCTGACATTAAAAGAGGAATGACTTGCAGGCTCAATCTGCTCCCTGTTCCAGAACATCAGGGAGGACAGGTTTTTTATTATTTAGTTTTGAAGTGGAGGAAGCTTGATGTTTCAATATCCTAGGTACTCCAAGGTGGAAGTTCAGTTAAAACAATGCTTGGAATGGATGAAAATAAAATCCAAATACGGTTCTTTCAGTTAGGAGTCCAACTCATGAAAATGAGATTAAAAAGACACCAGCTAAATGTACAGCTTTCCTTTACAGTCTTCAGAAGAAAAGGAGCATTTATTAGACTTCTCATCAGCTCTACAGAATGTGAAGCTGAGCAGTCATTGCAATGTCCTGGGAGGAGCAGAGACTGGTAGGAATGAGCCCAGGGGCTTGTTAGGAATGGGTGACAGTGCTGATGCTTTCCATAGACTTACACAGAGAAGGAAGGCTTTGGGTCTAAACAAGTTTCATACAATAAATAGAAATTTAATGAATATTAACAGCTAATATCCTCAGTGAGTGCAGTCAGGGTAAGATGAGAGTTTGCACTGAGATTCCTTAGAAGAGAGTGTGGCTCTTAAGTAAGGATGGACACTTCCTATTCTTTGAGAAATAAGCAGTGAAACAACGGGTGAAGATAAAGCAGACATAAATTATATTGGTTTGCTTTGTTCTTTTAAACACTGATTTAAATAGTTCCCCACAAAAGGGCTGTCAAGACTAGAAAGAGTCTTCCAAATGGCCAGTGCCAGAGCCAGCACTGGAATGGGAAAACAAAAGTACCAATGCCTGAAGTGGACAAATTCTGAAATATTGTCTGAAGTTAATTAGAAGCAAAGTTTTCGAAAATGCAAACAACTTGAAATGCACTTTTTTGACTAAATTAATTTCATTCTGCTAAAAATCTGAATAGAAGGAGCCAAGGTAGAAGCCTCCCCTCAGGGCTGGTGTAGGTGGAAATAACTTAAACTGTGTGGCATCTAATTGTGTTATGTGGGTGACTGTCTGAAACTGAGCTTCTGAAGTTCCAGGCAGGTGCTACTTGCAAGCTGCAGCTGGTGAAAGCCACATGCAGGTTTGGATAACACCTGGGCTAAACAAAAGTGCCATGTCCTGAATCCTCCAGGTGAGGAAGAGGTGAAACCCAAAACTGGCAGTTAGGGAGCAGATCACTTGTGCCTCTGCTTTGGAACTGGCTGGGACATTCAGGGGTTGGAGCTTGGGAAAGGAGGTGAAGGTCTGGACTGGAGGAAAGATCAAGGAAGTGGGGGAGGATCCTGGACATCTGAGAGATTTGTGGAGATGAATGTTGGAGGGTGTCCAGATACCTTGGTTGGTAAAGCCTTGTCTGGCAACTTCCCATTCCTAATATATAAAATGTTAGTAACTACATAACTTTTTCTAATTAAAAAAAAAAAAAAGAGAAAATGCTTTCAAAACATGAATGTCCAGAAATATACTGATGTCCTGAAGCATATTGCATGGTGAAACCCAATAATTAATGACAGAAAACCAAAGGTAAAGTCTTGATTTGGATAGATTTTTTTTTTTTTTAATGTGGTTTGGATTTTTTTTTCACTTACCTCTGTAGATGTGAATTTAAAAGGGGTGTGAAGTAAAGAATTGCTGGTGAAAATGTAGAGAATTTCAATGGAGAAACTAGTAATTGAAAATAACTCTTCTGGTAATAAGGGATAAGTTGCTTGCAGTTCACATCTTTGTGTTTGACAGGTCGTGTTACCCGGGAGAAGCTTTTTGCTTTAGAGTATCTGTGGGTGGAATCATGTGGAATTTGCTGTTGTAATCTTCTCCTCATCCCTTCCTGTAGTAAGTTTTCAGATTTGCATGGAAATGGAATAAATTAATATTCCTTTACGAAAGTTATTCTGTCAGTTTTGGAGAATTCAAGATAGGTTTTTTAGAAAATGTAAACAAGGCAACAAAGGTTCAACCAAAGTGTGAGATTTATGCTGCAAAAACATTCTGTGGGAGAGTAAATGAAGAACAGGAGCAGAAAGGAAGACCTTGTGCTGTTCCTATGAGTCACTACTGGGGGGACTGAATAGTTTTTGAAATATTGGTAAAGTTTACTGATATATTAATAAATATTGTTAGTATATCAACAAAATACATTTTGATTTCCTTTGGGGAATAAAATTTATGTATGAATCTGACCTTTCTCTCACTGCTGTTACTTTTTTAGCTTTGTAGCAGCAAAAAAGGAGAAAATGGTTGGACAACATACATGAGATGTTGCATTAATATGTGAATATGGTAGGTATCTGAAATAGATTAATGAGGAATGTACTGTGTACAAATGATGTTCCACAAAGGGGTTTATGTTTGGATCTGACCTTGTCTGTCTTTGTTCCTTGGCAGTGTAGCACCCAGAAGGGTTTGAGCAATGAGTACAAATGCTGCTGCTGTCTTGTTCTTGCTGCCTGAGATTTGTTGCTAATGGCCTGACTCATTAGAACCCACTCCTACAAAGATGGACTCAGAAAGTCTGCAAAATAAAATAGGCTGCCAAAAGCTGCCCAGGTGTAAACACATCAAAATACTAAGTACCAAATTGCAGCTACAGTTTGTTTTACCCACCTGCCTTTGTATTTTCCCAATGTCTTTTAAAGCAGATTTTGGAACATACTGAAGTAATTTGAGCTAAAATGCTTGTATCAAAGGATCTCTCTTATTTCCCACTAATTGACTTTGCTGTGGTAACAGAGCCTTGTATTTAATAAGAAGCAAACTCTGCTTTCCTAGGTCTTCATTCTCTCTCTGTTTTCTATTAAACAGAGGATATTTCATGTATCCTCAGCACAACCTTTCCTCTTGCCAGAGAGCCAGGCTTCAGCTCCCACCTCTGTATGGATGTGTGCACATGTAAGCCATCAAGGCAACAAAAATGTTTGTAATTGCAATCACCATGTTTACAGAATTGTAAGGAAAATGGAGCTTTTTGGTAACTAAAGGTGCATATTGATTTGAAAATTCAAGCCCCTTCTTTTAGGACAACATGCCTGGAAGTGGAAGGACCATGCACTTGTTAATTTATAATGCCTCTGACAGTTTTCTCTGTGGATTAGGCTCAGAATTGTCAGTCTGAATCACAAACAGAAGGTGGAATAAACCTGATTTGCCTGCAGAGGATCTGTATGGATGAAGAGAGACTCTTGTGATCATTCAGGAACTTAAAGTTAGGTAAAGCATTAAACTAAATAAAAATTCCCAACACTGTGTGCTAACCATCATGAAATAAGAATCCAAGAGCTCTTGCTGTGCAGGCTCTGCAGGAATCTGCTGAAAGGCACACAGAGTGCAACCACCACTAACAAAGTCTCATTTTTTTCTTCAGATAAGGAGCTCATCCCCTTAAACTCTTCAAAAAGCACAAGGAATTAAATTACTGTTTTGCACCTGACATGCAGCCCCTCCTGCCTCTCTTGCAGTCAAGCTCAGGAGGAAATGTCCAGGTTCCTTTCTAAAGGTGGTGAGTGTTTAAATGCCAGTATACCCTGGAACCTTTAGGAAAAGAGAGCTTGGTAATAGGAAAAAATGTAGTTTGTTTGCTTGAATTAATTACGGGGAAATTTCATTAATTTTTATGCCTGCAAATATGCTGTGAGAGCATGAGTGGTAGGAGATTCTGTGAAAAGTTCACAGAGCATTGATTAGCCTTTATACATTATGTAAAATCCAAAAATCAGAGGGGGTGGAAGCATGAAAAAAAACCCCTCACTAAACAAATTTTATTGAAAGAAGAGCTCAATTCAAATCCTTGAGACATTTATTATAGGAAGGTTTTCTGACCTGCATGTGAAGAG